>CAWVRF010000317.1:0-51055 GCA_963932465.1 Maratus speciosus
GATTAACGCTAACGGTAATTTGTCATAGAGGCTTATAATTTGTCATATGGTCTTTAAAATTGTTTTTGTGATCATTTTGTGTTTAAATTTGAGGCTCACAGTGTTCCTAAAATAAAATTAAATAGTCTGTACACTGGGAGTAATCAAGAAGGGAATAAACCGGAAATATTCCTAACTTTACTTTTTATTTTGTTATTCATTTTGATATTTACTGTTATTATTATTATTATTAATAATTTGAGAGTCTACTTCTTCTAGTCACGCGAAAATACTCGCAAGCTAGTGGTTAAACCTATGGGAGCGATCTTTAGAAATGTCTAGTCGAATTTTCAATATTTATATTTATTTTATCTTACCTTATTTTATTTCATTTATTTATTTAATAATTGATCATAATAATTATTATCATTATTATTATTTAATTGGGTGGCTGAGGTTAATCTGTGAAAGGTCCTTTTTTTTCTTTTGCGATTTTAATTATCGAATATTTTTATGCATTTTATCAACGTACCCCGTATAAAAAATCACCGATTGTATATCTTTCTTAAATCATCGTTTCTTAAATCATCGTCATCTGAGTGAAAAATTTAAGGATGCTAATGTTAATTCATGCGACAAACTTTTATTTATTAACTTCTTAAAAACCCTCCGATACATTTTTTTATGTTGTTAAAATTAATGGATGCAAAGATATTTCAGGCATTGTTTTCCTTTCAATAATAATTTTTGAATTATGAAAATGACTAATAAAATCATATTAAAAATTATTAATTATGATAGACATTCACTTTCACAGAAAACGAACCACAATTAAAAAACAAAAACAAAAAACGAGTATATAAGTTTACAGCTCATTCTAATAATTCGTTTCAGAGATATATTGCTTAACCCTCTGTCTACCAGAAGGGTCCAATGGACCCGACATGTACATTCAAAATATTTATTCAAACCAGAAATTTCTTCAAAACAAACTAAATTTATAAATCAGACAATAATAAGTTAAATAAACAAATTAAATAGTTTTAAGTAAAAATTCTGGTGTAGAATGTTTTTATAAAACTTGAGTAAAATTTTCGGTAGTTCTAGGGTTAAACAAAAACCCAATTTGCAGAACAAATTAAACAAACGAAATTTATTTCCTACATTGTTTAAGCCCGAGAAGGGGCAGATATTAAAATATTTCATTCAATTCGTTCTACATTTAATGTTAAATTTTTGTAACAAATAAGTTAAACCAATTGAAAATTAAAAAATAAAAATGAAATTCATACAATATAATACTTTAAACAACTACATACTTAGATTCCGTTCAAATGAAATCGAAATAAATCTTAGACTTTTTTAAAGTTTTGTATTTTGCATGTATCTTATCATATTATGTACAATCGTCATAAACATAATGCAAAATCTGCAGTACAAATATTTACAGCTTGAAAATGGAAAAAGTCTAAGATTTATTTCGATTTCATTTGAACGGAATCTAAGTATGTAGTTGTTTAAAGTATTATATTGTATGAATTTCATTTTTATTTTTTAATGTTCAATTGGTTTAACTTATTTGTTACAAAAATTTAACATTAAATGTAAAACGAATTGAATGAATTATTTTAATATCTGCCCCTTCTCGGGCTTAAACAATGTAGGAAATAAATTTCGCTTTTTTAATTTGTTCTGCAAATTGGGTTTTTGTTTAATATGTCAAATTTTTTAATAACTACTGCGTTCAGACGAACACATTTCAAAATTAATGGAGGGTATCATCATCACGCTTTGATTTATGCGATATCGCATCACAATTTGTGATGCAATTTACCTATGTATAATTCAAAATGTTTCACCAGTGCAGTAATGCAGGTTGCTGTAGTTTGGTCAAAAAATTACAACCTGAACTTAAAAAATCTGCTTGAAAATGTCATTTTTATTTCCACTATGACGCCATATTCATCTTCTTTTTAATTCTTTAAAAAAACTATTTGAGTTTCTTCAGTTTCATGTTTCACGTGAAAATCATTCAACTAAATATAGACAAATTATTATTACGGCTTTTGAAATATTTACAACAATTAAGCAAAAATGTTATATATTATTAGATAATGTCCGTTGATTTCCAATGAAAAAAGCGAAATTTAGAATTATTAAGAAAAATATTTGAAAAATGTAAATAAAAATTAGTCCATGTTACTCTCTAGATTATAATCCACCTATATGCAAAGGTATTTTATGATCCGTTTTGACCCTGACGTCAGGCAAATGATTTTACACTTTGAATTCATAATATTATTAGAATTAGTAAAGAATAAAAAATGAGTGGCATCAGGGACAAAAAGGTGGGAAGAAAAAATGAAAAAGTTATGATCTCCATAGGATTTTCTATGTTAAATTAACATTGAGAAGTGACACTGGAAATAAATAAGTATTGCGCTGCCGAGCAATACTTAAATAAATTTTACTTTTTGATGGTCTAAACTTAAAGGGACCGTCTCCTGCTATCAAAACATCCACTGAATATAAAACTATAGCATTGATTTCATTTATCCTTTTAACGATAAATTGATTTAAATTTTAAATAGTCATTTTATCTATGACAAATCAGCCGTATCAGTTTAAGGTACTTTGCGTGGATGCAAAAACTCAGGTACTACGAGAAATTCAGTTAAGAGGTCCAAAATATGTATGTGGCATTTTATTAAAGACAAGCGAGCAATATAATATACTCGCGAGGTGACCCCGGCATACAGGAGACAAAAGTGTTACATCTTTACAGTCGTGCAGCCAGAGATAGAATGCCGCCCAACAGATTTAATTGTAAGTGCCTCGAGACGCAAATCTTTGAGCTTTGCACAATTATAACCCCAAAGAATACGTCACCTAACGGACTTTTTGAATTCAAAATTAGCCCCACGATTCATTAGCTTAAGTAACTGGAATGTTAATGAACAGTTTATGCCAAGGCTGGGCAATGGGAACGTTATATTTAGAAGAAGAAATGCAGATCCAGGCGACGATTTTAATATTTACAGGATATCTCTCAGGCCGAAAAGGCATTGTATTGACTATCAAATGGAAAATTATAATGGGTGTTTAAGTTACTGCTGCAACAAGAGCATATGATCAAAGATATTCTTTTTTTATATCTATACACTAACCGAAGGAAAGTACACTCGAACAGTTAATGATTTTAGGATGAGAAAATGATTTGTTTTTGATTTATTTTATTAGCGGTTTTGAGTAAGCCTGGGATATAAAGCGCAAGTAATTTATTAAGCGCAAAAGAGAAGAAATAGATATAATTTTTGAAAAGAAAAAGAAGTATCGATTAAATTTAGAATTGTAAAAAGGGGAATTTAATTTTAAAAGGGGGATAAATAATGATATCTGATGATATGTTAATAACATCATCACAAAAATGTTAGAGAATTACTGGAAAATACAGTATGACTTCAAAAATCCGGCATCGAAACCACATTTGCCTTTCTTTTTTCTTTTCCACTTTCAAGTTGTGGGAGAAGGGAAATAACAATTTTTTATGAATTAAAAACTTCAAGATCGAAAGTAAAAGGGCAAAAAAAGAATATTTGACTTTTTTTCATTTGTCAGAGGTTATTATTTTATAAATAAATTTATTTTCTAAATAAATTTTCAGTGAGGGCGCTTTCATTTTCGGAACCTGTTTCGAAAGTGAAAGCTTCCTCATAAAAAAAATTCTGCATACAAAATCGAAAAAGTGAAAAACGGCCTTTGTACAGATCGATCTCAACTATCCAATGCAAAAAAAATCATTTAAAAATACTGAAATGCAACCGAGATATCTTTATAAATTTCTTCCATAGGATTAGCATTAGCGAACGGGTCTTTTCGTTTGACTAAAGTAGCCTCTTCTCGGTTGCATTTCAATATTTCCAAATGTTTTTTTTTTGTTTTTTTTTTTGCATTTGATAGCTGAGATCAATCTGTACAAAGGCCAATTCTTGCTTTTTCGATTTTGTTTACAGATACTTTTAGTGAAGATACTTTCTTTTTCGGAACAGGTTTCGAAAGCGAAAACTCCCCCATAAAAAATTCTGCCAATCAAGATCGAAAAAGTAGAAAACGGCCTTTCTACAGATCGATCTCAGCTATCCAATGCAACAAAAATCATTTAAAAATATTGAAATGCAACCGAGATATCTTTATAAATTTCTTCTATAGGATCTTAGCATCTCTATAGCCCTCTTCTATAACCTCTTAGTATCACTCACTGCTGATTTAAATTGCAACAAAATATGCTTATTATTTAATCAAAAGGCTTATATTAACTTTAAAAATTATTCGATTGACTTTCAGAAAGGAAAATTAAAAGATAAGAAAAACAACATATACATAAGCAGAAATATGTCATCCTATGCTGGTTTCACCGCAACGGAAAGTAATTGCTATGTTTGTAAATTAGCCGAAATTTTCGGTAAAACACTCAAAAGAAATCTTTCTTTAAAGTTTCAGGAACACATTTCTTAGTTTTAAACTAGTTTAATCCCATTTAATAATGAAACTGTACTGTAGTTATCGTTTAGTTTACTATATAACACAAAAGTTTAATATTTGTGAAAGAAACTAATTCCGCGAGAATTACCTTATAAATTATAGAAAAAAAGATATTATGGAAAATTTAAATACAAATATATTTATTCGCCGCATATATCTACTCATTTTTAATGACACTAGCCAATTATTATTATTTTCTTTCTCTCTCCTCCCCCCCCCCCCCCCCCCCTCCTTGTAGAGTGCAGATGACATATTTCTTTTGAGTATAAGAGACTTTTTCCTTTTGAAGTTTACGCAATTAAAAAATTCTATCGGGCATTATACTTCAAAAGTGACAAACAAGAAAAATATTATAAATCTGTTTTAATTCCAAATTAATAATGCTTTTTAAAATCTTTATATTTGTGATTAGATTAGATGCCTAAGTAGAACAAATTGTCAACAACGGGTCTTTTAGCTTGACTAAAGTAGCCTCCTAATAAAAAAGTCTGCAATCAAGATCGAAAATGTAAAAAACGGCCTTTGTACAGATCAATCTCAGCTATCCAATGCAAAAAAAAAAAAAAAAAAAAAAAAAAAAAAAAAAAAATCATTTAAAGATATTGAAATGCAACCGAGATATCGTTATAAGTTTCTTTTATAGGATTAGAATTAGCGAATGGGTCTTTTCGCTTGACTAAAGTAGACTCCCCATAAGAAATCTGCAATCAAGATCGAAAATGTAAAAAACGGCCTTTGTACAGATCGATCTCAGCTATCCAATGCAAAAAAAAAAAAAAAAAAAATCATTTAAAGATATTGAAATGCAACCGAGATATCTTTATAAGTTTCTTGTATAGGATTAGCATTAGCGAACGGGCCTTTTCCTTGACTAAAGTAGCCTCCCCATAAGAAATTCTGCAATCAAGATCGAAAATGTAAAAAACGGCTTTTGTACAGATCGATCTCAGCTATCCAATGTAAAAAAAAAAAAATCATTTAAAAATATTGAAATGCAACCGAGATATCTTTATAAGTTTCTTGTATAGGATTAGCATTAGCGAACGGGTCTTTTCGCTTGACTAAAGAAGCCTCCCCATAAAAAATTCTGCAATCAAGATCGAAAATGTAAAAAATGGCCTTTGTACAGTTCGATCTCAGCTATCCAATGCAAAAAAAAAAAAAAAAAAAAAAAAAAAAAAATCATTTAAATATATTTAAATGCCACCGAGATATCTTTATAAATTTCTTCTATATATTTAGCATTAGAGGGCGGGTCTTGTCGCTTGACTAAAGTAGCCTCCCCATAAAAACTTCTGCAATCAAGATCGAATTTTTTTTATCCTGCAAGTTGCATCCAAAAAATAGCCACAGGCGAAATTTCACACCATAGAAAGACTTTCCCCGTACACCAAGAATGAATCGATGTCGTTTGTCACCCCCTTTTTTCTAAGAGGCGGTTCTTAGCTAAGGCGGGATTTTCAGCCTTTATGACTGTTTTAAAGAAAAGTGTTTCGATTTTTTATAAATGCAGCATAGATTAAAAAAATTTTTAAAGCTTAATAAAAAGCATTTTTGGAGAGCTAAATAATCAAATTATGCATGCCGCTTTACCGAATTTTAAAAAGTCAAACAGATTTTTCGCTTATAAGACACTAAAGAAGAACCTTTAAAAAACTAAAAAAAAACGCATCTGGAACGCTTTTGAAAGCTACAAAAAATACCAAATTCGAGCAAAATGCGAAAAAATAAAAATTATAAATTTCTCCCATTGAAATAACATTAGCCGCTCTATCTCGGAACGTTAGTGAAGTAGCCCCTTAAGATGGTTTTCAAATTCACTGCTCAACAATGGGAAATTTTCTGACTCAGTTTTAACTGTAAATGCATAAAATTAACAGGCCTGACAGTTGAAGAAATTTGGAATTGAACAGCCTTTTCCATTTTTTATAAATAAATTACTTATCGAGATATAAGAGATTCTTGTCACATGACTGCGGGCTTTCTCCTATACAGTGCTATCGCTTCTGGAAATTCGATTCAAAACTTTAACTTTGACAGTATTTTCTCAAAGATATATTGCATTTATCAAAAAATGGATAACGTTATTCGATTACATAGTTTCTGAATAAGAACACCTGCCAATCTTATGCGTTTCCCATAAGAAATGAATTCAGAAATTTATCAGAAATTAGCTCCTTTGGATTTGAGAAAAGCCTTATTAAATGGCAAAGAAATATTTTTACAAATCTGCTTTTTATTATGCAGCTTCAAAAGTTATCATCTTTTTAACCCTCCTTTTTTTCTTTTATTCTAAACTGCATTAATTTTTTAATGAATCCTTATTTGAATGTTGAGACGTCTAAAACTTTAAGTAATCATTAATGTTGCTATTGTGTATTTTCTGTCTTGCGAACACATAGTAATTTTAAAATATAGTGTAAAATTATCCCATAAATATGTATGCAGTATTATTCTTTAAAAGAATCTTAATTGTATGTTTAGAAAAACCTGAATTTTTTGTAGACATTGAATCAGGCTTTATTTAATTGATTTTTACAGGCGCCGGGAGTAGTAAGGGCCCCACTTGGTGCTACAAAAAGAGGCGCGGCAGCTGTCAATCAAAAGGGGGCGTGTCCGAACATGTACTGTTAGAGGGGGGTGATTTTTTTTTCTTGTGGGAGGCAAAGGTGTTTTTTCAGGAGGGGAGGAGGAAAGGGGGGGGAGGGGAGTCACGTGACTGGATCGTATCCACTAGGTGCTACAAAAAGGGGCGTGGTCAATGTTTCAGGAGTGGGGGGATGAAATGGGGGAGTCACGTGATTGAATCGTATAGGATAACGGTAGTTGAGTTGTTTTTGCTAGATGTTTGATTTTTTCTTGTGGGAGGCAAGGGTGCTTTTTCAGGAGGGGGAGGAAAGGGGGGAGGGGAGTCACGTGACTGGATCGTACCCACTAGGTGCTACAAAAAGGGCGTGGTCAATGTTTCAGGAGTGGGGGATAAAATGGGGAGTCACGTGACTGGATCGTACCCACAAGGTGCTACAAAAAGGGCGTGGTCAATGTTTCAGGAGTGGGGGATAAAATGGGGAGTCACGTGACTGGATCGTATAGGATAACGGTAGTTGAGTTGTTTTTTGCTGGATGTTTGAGGGGGGAGGAACAGGGGGAAAATATTAGTTTCGGTTTTCTCGAGGGGTGAGGGGGGTGATTTTTTTTTCTTGTGGGAGGCAAAGGTGTTTTTTCAGGAGGGGAGGAGGAAAGGGGGGGAGGGGAGTCACGTGACTGGATCGTATCCACTAGGTGCTACAAAAAGGGGCGTGGTCAATGTTTCAGGAGTGGGGGGATGAAATGGGGGAGTCACGTGATTGGATCGTATAGGATAACGGTAGTTGAGTTGTTTTTGCTAGATGTTTGATTTTTTCTTGTGGGAGGCAAGGGTGCTTTTTCAGGAGGGGGAGGAAAGGGGGGAGGGGAGTCACGTGACTGGATCGTACCCACTAGGTGCTACAAAAAGGGGCGTGGTCAATGTTTCAGGAGTGGGGGATAAAATGGGGGAGTCACGTGACTGCATCGTATAGGATAACGGTAGTTGAGTTGTTTTTTGCTGGATGTTTGAGGGGGGAGGAACAGGGGGAAAATATTAGTTTCGGTTTTCTCGAAGGGTGGCTCATGAGAGGGGGAATCAATCACGTGTTACAAAACAAGGGTCTCTGTTTTTTATGAATTATTTTTTTATTTTAATTTAAACGAATATGACTTTTAATGGAATGGATGATTAGTTTAGAATTTTAAATTGGTTTCAAAACTATTTTTATTTTTTCAGTTTAATGATTTTTTAATTAGAACCTTATACTGAATGTCTTATTTTCATGATGACGTAATCGATTATTTCAATTTATTTAATTTAATGAATGAACTAAAATTACAGTTTTAAATTGATTAATTTTAAGCTTTTTGAACTGAATTATAAACTTAACTAAAGTTTTTTTAATTAGAACCCTTTAATGAATTTATTAATTTTCAGAATTACGAAAATGTACAAAAGCTTAACAAGGGATTCGAACCCGCATACTCTTGATCACTAGATGAACGCGTTTCCTAACCAAGCTACGCTTACATTTAGTTTGCTGTGAGTTATAACCTATACGAAACACCTGGCTGACTGGCTGTGGGGGAAAACGGAATGGAATGCCCAGGCATTTTTGAATAATACTTCAGCGATAGTTTTTAGAATAAATATTTTTACAAAGGCTTATTTGCGCTGTTTGGATACTTTTTCAGGCGAATGACTTTATCTTATTTACCAGTTAAAGGGAATTTGAGCGCAAACGTAACTTTAACTGGGACTGAATTTGAACATTGTGACTTTTATCGGCACTTAGATTTTTCTTAGGAATAATTTGTACCACCTTTAATATCCACTTTCTTGCTTTAAAACAGACTTTTTTTTTCAACCCTTTTTTTAAAGTTTGATCTTTGGCAAAATATCTTTAAATCCATGTTGCTTTATTCTGAAAATCAAAATATACTTTGAAATTTTTAAACGTACTAACGTATTACTAAACGTATAATATATATATATTTTTTTTTTTTTTTCATTTTACTGAACATAGAAATACTTTTACCTGACATATTTTGAAAGTTTACTGAACAAAGAACTGGTTTTTATACATTAATCCCATAAACATTTTTAATCACCTGAAGATATGTTTTTCATTTTATTGAGCCTATTAATAATTTTCTTAAGTTTTCTGTATTTAAAAATACTTTATAACATAAAAACAGCATTTTTACCCCCGACTCATGAAAATATTTGCCTTAATTTTACTGATCACAGAATTATTCTGATCATATGCATATTTTTCATTTCTTTAACATAAAATCTATTTTTCTTCCTTTTAAAAAAAAGTATATTTGCACTTGTCTTGATTAAAAATAAAAGAAAAAAATTAAAATTTAATATTTTGTTACTCGTAAAAAACTTATAAGACATAAAAATTTGACTAAAGATTTTTTTTTCACTGGATCTTTTTTCCAAACACTAATCTTTTGTATTCCAAACACAACTTTTTTTTCCAAACACAACTTTTTTTCCCAAACACAACTCTTTTTTTCCCAAACACAACTTTTTTTCCAAACACTAATCTTTTTTATTCCAAACACAACTTTTTTTTCCAAACACTAATATTTTTTTTCCAAACACAACTCTTTTTTCCAAACACTAATCTTTTTTTTCCAAACACAACTTTTTTTTCCAAACACAACTCTTTTTTCAAACACTAAACTTTTTTTTATTCCAAACACAACTTTTATTCCAAACAGAACTTTTTTCCCAAACACTAAACTTTTTTTATTCCAAACACAACTTTTTATTCGAAACACTAAACTTTTTTTTTCCAAACACAACTTCTTTTTCCAAACACTAAAATTTTTCCAAACCCTAATATTTTTATTCCAAACATACCTTTTTTTCCAAGCACTAATCTTTTGTATTCCAAAAACAAATTTTTTTCCAAACACTAATCTTTTTTATTCCAAACACAACTTTTTTTTTCAAACACTAATCATTTTTATTCCAAACACAACTTTTTTTCCAAACAGTAATCTTTTTTATTCCAAACAAACATTTTTTTCCAAAAACTAATCTTTTGTATTCCAAAAACAACTTTTTTTCCAAACACTAATCTTTTTCATTCCAAACACAAATTTTTTTTCCAAACACAACTCCTTTTTCCAAACACTAATCTTTTTTATTCTAAACACAAATTTTTTTCCCAAACACTAATCTTTTTTATTTCAAACACAACTTTTTTTTTTCAAACACTAATCTTTTTTTTATTCCAAACACAACTTTTATTCCAAACAGAACTTTTTTTCCAAACACTAAACTTTTTTTATTCCAAACACAACTTTTTTTTCCAAACACTAATCTTTTTTATTCCAAACACAACTTTTTTTTCCAAACACTAATATTTTTTTTCCAAACACAACTCTTTTTTCCAAACACTAATCTTTTTTTTCCAAACACAACTTTTTTTTCCAAACACAACTCTTTTTTCAAACATTAAACTTTTTTTTATTCCAAACACAACTTTTATTCCAAACAGAACTTTTTTCCCAAACACTAAACTTTTTTTATTCCAAACACAACTTTTTATTCGAAACACTAAACTTTTTTTTTCCAAACACTAAAATTTTTCCAAACCCTAATATTTTTATTCCAAACATACCTTTTTTTCCAAACACTAATCTTTTGTATTCCAAAAACAAATTTTTTTCCAAACGCTAATCTTTTTTATTCCAAACACAACTTTTTTTTCCTAACACAACTCCTTTTTCCAAACACTAATCTTTTTTATTCTAAACACAACTTTTTTTTCCCAAACACTAATCTTTTTTATTTCAAACACAACTTTTTTTTCCAAACACAACTCTTTTTTCCAAACACTAATCTTTTTTATTCCAAACACAACTTTTTTTTCAAACACTAATCTTTTTTTTATTCCAAACACAACTTTTATTCCAAACAGAACTTTTTTTCCAAACACTAAACTTTTTTATTCCAAACACAACTTTTTTTCCAAACACTAATCTTTTTTATTCCAAATACAACTTTTTTTTCCAAACACTAATATTTTTTTTTCCAAACACAACTCTTTTTTCCAAACACTAATCTTTTTTTTTCCAAACACGACTTTTATTCCAAACAGAACTTTTTTCCCAAACACTAAACTTTTTTTATTCCAAACACAACTTTTTATTAGAAACACTAAACTTTTTTTCCAAACACAACTTCTTTTTCCAAACACTAAAATTTTCCAAACCCTAATATTTTTATTCCAAACATACCTTTTTTTCCAAACACTAATCTTTTGTATTCTAAAAACAACTTTTTTTCCAAACACTAATCTTTTTTATTCCAAACACAACTTTTTTTTCCAAACACAACTCCTTTTTCCAAACACTAATCTTTTTTATTCTAAACACAACTTTTTTTCCCAAACACTAATCTTTTTTATTTCAAACACAACTTTTTTTTCCAAACACAACTCTTTTTTCAAACACTAATCTTTTTTTATTCCAAACACAACTTTTATTCCAAACAGAACTTTTTTCCCAAACACTAAACTTTTTTTATTCCAAACACAACTTTTTATTCGAAACACTAAACTTCTTTTTCCAAACACTAAAATTTTTACAAACCCTAATATTTTTATTCCAAACATACCTTTTTTTCGATACACTAATCTTTTGTATTCCAAAAACAACTTTTTTTCCAAACACTAATCTTTTTTATTCTAAACACAACTTTTTTTCCCAAACACTAATCTTTTTCATTTCAAACACAACTTTTTTTCCCAAACACAACTCTTTTTTCCAAACACTAATCTTTTTTATTCCAAACACAACTTTTTTTTCAAACACTAATCTTTTTTTTATTCCAAACACAACTTTTATTCCAAACAGAACTTTTTTTCCAAATACTAAACTTTTTTTATTCCAAACACAACTTTTTATTCGAAACACTAAACTTTTTTTTCCAAACACAACTTTTGTTTACCAAAATTGAACTTTTTTTCCAAACACTAAACTTTTTTCCAAACACTAAACTTTTTTCCAAACACTAATCTTTTTTATTCCAAACAGACCTTTTTTTTCCAAACACTAATCTTTTCTATTCCAAACACAACTTTTATTCCAAACACTAATCTTTTTTATTCCAAACACAACTTTTTTTTCCAAACACAACTCTTTTTTCTAAACACTAATCTTTTTTATTCCAAACACAACTTTTTTTCCAAACACTAATCTTTTTTATTCCAAACACAACTTTTTTTTCCAAACACAACTTTTATTCCAAATAGAACTTTTTTCCAAACACTAAACTTTTTTTTATTCCAAACACAACTTTTTATTTGAAACACTAAAGTTTTTTTCCCAAACAAAACATTTTTTTTCCAAACACTAAACTTTTTTTTCCAAACACTAATCTTTTTTTATTCCAAACAGACATTTTTTTTCCAAACACTAATCTTTTCTATTCCAAACACAACTTTTTTTTTCAAACACTAATCATTTTTATTCCAAACACAACTTTTTTTCCAAACAGTAATCTTTTTTATTCCAAACAAACATTTTTTTCCAAAAACTAATCTTTTGTATTCCAAAAACAACTTTTTTTCCAAACACTAATCTTTTTCATTCCAAACACAAATTTTTTTTCCAAACACAACTCCTTTTTCCAAACACTAATCTTTTTTATTCTAAACACAAATTTTTTTCCCAAACACTAATCTTTTTTATTTCAAACACAACTTTTTTTTTCAAACACTAATCTTTTTTTTATTCCAAACACAACTTTTATTCCAAACAGAACTTTTTTTCCAAACACTAAACTTTTTTTATTCCAAACACAACTTTTTTTTCCAAACACTAATCTTTTTTATTCCAAACACAACTTTTTTTTCCAAACACTAATATTTTTTTTCCAAACACAACTCTTTTTTCCAAACACTAATCTTTTTTTTCCAAACACAACTTTTTTTTCCAAACACAACTCTTTTTTCAAACATTAAACTTTTTTTTATTCCAAACACAACTTTTATTCCAAACAGAACTTTTTTCCCAAACACTAAACTTTTTTTATTCCAAACACAACTTTTTATTCGAAACACTAAACTTTTTTTTTCCAAACACTAAAATTTTTCCAAACCCTAATATTTTTATTCCAAACATACCTTTTTTTCCAAACACTAATCTTTTGTATTCCAAAAACAAATTTTTTTCCAAACGCTAATCTTTTTTATTCCAAACACAACTTTTTTTTCCTAACACAACTCCTTTTTCCAAACACTAATCTTTTTTATTCTAAACACAACTTTTTTTTCCCAAACACTAATCTTTTTTATTTCAAACACAACTTTTTTTTCCAAACACAACTCTTTTTTCCAAACACTAATCTTTTTTATTCCAAACACAACTTTTTTTTCAAACACTAATCTTTTTTTATTCCAAACACAACTTTTATTCCAAACAGAACTTTTTTTCCAAACACTAAACTTTTTTATTCCAAACACAACTTTTTTTCCAAACACTAATCTTTTTTATTCCAAACACAACTTTTTTTTCCAAACACTAATATTTTTTTTTCCAAACACAACTCTTTTTTCCAAACACTAATCTTTTTTTTTCCAAACACAACTTTTATTCCAAACAGAACTTTTTTCCCAAACACTAAACTTTTTTTATTCCAAACACAACTTTTTATTCGAAACACTAAACTTTTTTTTCCAAACACAACTTCTTTTTCCAAACACTAAAATTTTTCCAAACCCTAATATTTTTATTCCAAACATACCTTTTTTTCCAAACACTAATCTTTTGTATTCTAAAAACAACTTTTTTTCCAAACACTAATCTTTTTTATTCCAAACACAACTTTTTTTTCCAAACACAACTCCTTTTTCCAAACACTAATCTTTTTTATTCTAAACACAACTTTTTTTCCCAAACACTAATCTTTATTATTTCAAACACAACTCTTTTTTTTATTCCAAACACAACTTTTATTCCAAACAGAACTTTTTTCCCAAACACTAAACTTTTTTTATTCCAAACACAACTTTTTATTCGAAACACTAAACTTCTTTTTCCAAACACTAAAATTTTTACAAACCCTAATATTTTTATTCCAAACATACCTTTTTTTCCAAACACTAATCTTTTGTATTCCAAAAACAACTTTTTTTCCAAACACTAATCTTTTTTATTCCAAACACAACTTTTTTTTCCTAACACAACTCCTTTTTCCAAACACTAATCTTTTTTATTCTAAACACAACTTTTTTTCCCAAACACTAATCTTTTTCATTTCAAACACAACTTTTTTTCCCAAACACAACTCTTTTTTCCAAACACTAATCTTTTTTATTCCAAACACAACTTTTTTTTCAAACACTAATCTTTTTTTTATTCCAAACACAACTTTTATTCCAAACAGAACTTTTTTTCCAAATACTAAACTTTTTTTATTCCAAACACAACTTTTTATTCGAAACACTAAACCTTTTTTTCCAAACACAACTTTTGTTTACCAAAATTGAACTTTCTTTCCATACACTAAACTTTTTTCCAAACACTAATCTTTTTTATTCCAAACAGACCTTTTTTTTCCAAACACTAATCTTTTCTATTCCAAACACAACTTTTATTCCAAACACTAATCTTTTTTATTCCAAACACAACTTTTTTTTTCCAAACACAACTCTTTTTTCTAAACACTAATCTTTTTTATTCCAAACACAACTTTTTTTTCAAACACTAATCTTTTTTTTATTCCAAACACAACTTTTATTCCAAACAGAACTTTTTTTCCAAACACTAAACTTTTTTATTCCAAACACAACTTTTTTTCCAAATACTAATCTTTTTTATTCGAAACACAAATTTTTTCCAAACACTAATATTTTTTTTTCCAAACACAACTCTTTTTTCCAAACACTAATCTTTTTTTTTCCAAACACAACTTTTATTCCAAACAGAACTTTTTTCCCAAACACTAAACTTTTTTTATTCCAAACACAACTTTTTATTCGAAACACTAAACTTTTTTTTCCAAACACAACTTCTTTTTCCAAACACTAAAATTTTTCCAAACCCTAATATTTTTATTCCAAACATACCTTTTTTTCCAAACACTAATCTTTTGTATTCTAAAAACAACTTTTTTTCCAAACACTAATCTTTTTTATTCCAAACACAACTTTTTTTTCCAAACACAACTCCTTTTTCCAAACACTAATCTTTTTTATTCTAAACACAACTTTTTTTCCCAAACACTAATCTTTTTTATTTCAAACACAACTTTTTTTTCCAAACACAACTCTTTTTTCAAACACTAATCTTTTTTTATTCCAAACACAACTTTTATTCCAAACAGAACTATTTTCCCAAACACTAAACTTTTTTTATTCCAAACACAACTTTTTATTCGAAACACTAAACTTCTTTTTCCGAACACTAAAATTTTTACAAACCCTAATATTTTTATTCCAAACATACCTTTTTTTCCAAACACTAATCTTTTGTATTCCAAAAACAACTTTTTTTCCAAACACTAATCTTTTTTATTCCAAACACAACTTTTTTTTCCTAACACAACTCTTTTTTACAAACACTAATCTTTTTTATTCTAAACACAACTTTTTTTCCCAAACACTAATCTTTTTCATTTCAAACACAACTTTTTTTCCCAAACACAACTCTTTTTTCCAAACACTAATCTTTTTTATTCTAAACACAACTTTTTTTCCCAAACACTAATCTTTTTCATTTCAAACACAACTTTTTTTCCCAAACACAACTCTTTTTTCCAAACACTAATCTTTTTTATTCCAAACACAACTTTTTTTTCAAACACTAATCTTTTTTTTATTCCAAACACAACTTTTATTCCAAACAGAACTTTTTTTCCAAATACTAAACTTTTTTTATTCCAAACACAACTTTTTATTCGAAACACTAAACTTTTTTTTCCAAACACAACTTTTGTTTACCAAAATTGAACTTTCTTTCCATACACTAAACTTTTTTCCAAACACTAATCTTTTTTATTCCAAACAGACCTTTTTTTTCCAAACACTAATCTTTTTTATTCCAAACACAACTTTTATTCCAAATAGAACTTTTTTCCAAACACTAAACTTTTTTTTATTCCAAACACAACTTTTTATTTGAAACACTAAAGTTTTTTTCCCAAACAAAACATTTTTTTTCCAAACACTAAACTTTTTTTTCCAAACACTAATCTTTTTTATTCCAAACACAGCTTTTTTTTCCAAACACAACTTTTATTCCAAATAGAACTTTTTTCCAAACACTAAACTTTTTTTTATTCCAAACACAACTTTTTATTTGAAACACTAAACTTTTTTTCCCAAACAAAACATTTTTTTTCCAAACACTAAACTTTTTTTTCCAAACACTAATCTTTTTTATTCCAAACAGACATTTTTTTTCCAAACACTAATCTTTTCTATTCCAAACACAACTTTTTTTTTCAAACACTAATCATTTTTATTCCAAACACAACTTTTTTTCCAAACAGTAATCTTTTTTATTCCAAACAAACATTTTTTTCCAAAAACTAATCTTTTGTATTCCAAAAACAACTTTTTTTCCAAACACTAATCTTTTTCATTCCAAACACAAATTTTTTTTCCAAACACAACTCCTTTTTCCAAACACTAATCTTTTTTATTCTAAACACAAATTTTTTTCCCAAACACTAATCTTTTTTATTTCAAACACAACTTTTTTTTCAAACACTAATCTTTTTTTTATTCCAAACACAACTTTTATTCCAAACAGAACTTTTTTTCCAAACACTAAACTTTTTTTATTCCAAACACAACTTTTTTTTCCAAACACTAATCTTTTTTATTCCAAACACAACTTTTTTTTCCAAACACTAATATTTTTTTTCCAAACACAACTCTTTTTTCCAAACACTAATCTTTTTTTTCCAAACACAACTTTTTTTTCCAAACACAACTCTTTTTTCAAACATTAAACTTTTTTTTATTCCAAACACAACTTTTATTCCAAACAGAACTTTTTTCCCAAACACTAAACTTTTTTTATTCCAAACACAACTTTTTATTCGAAACACTAAACTTTTTTTTTCCAAACACTAAAATTTTTCCAAACCCTAATATTTTTATTCCAAACATACCTTTTTTTCCAAACACTAATCTTTTGTATTCCAAAAACAAATTTTTTTCCAAACGCTAATCTTTTTTATTCCAAACACAACTTTTTTTTCCTAACACAACTCCTTTTTCCAAACACTAATCTTTTTTATTCTAAACACAACTTTTTTTTCCCAAACACTAATCTTTTTTATTTCAAACACTTTTTTTTCCAAACACAACTCTTTTTTCCAAACACTAATCTTTTTTATTCCAAACACAACTTTTTTTTCAAACACTAATCTTTTTTTATTCCAAACACAACTTTTATTCCAAACAGAACTTTTTTTCCAAACACTAAACTTTTTTATTCCAAACACAACTTTTTTTCCAAACACTAATCTTTTTTATTCCAAACACAACTTTTTTTTCCAAACACTAATATTTTTTTTTCCAAACACAACTCTTTTTTCCAAACACTAATCTTTTTTTTTCCAAACACAACTTTTATTCCAAACAGAACTTTTTTCCCAAACACTAAACTTTTTTTATTCCAAACACAACTTTTTATTCGAAACACTAAACTTTTTTTTCCAAACACAACTTCTTTTTCCAAACACTAAAATTTTTCCAAACCCTAATATTTTTATTCCAAACATACCTTTTTTTCCAAACACTAATCTTTTGTATTCTAAAAACAACTTTTTTTCCAAACACTAATCTTTTTTATTCCAAACACAACTTTTTTTTCCAAACACAACTCCTTTTTCCAAACACTAATCTTTTTTATTCTAAACACAACTTTTTTTCCCAAACACTAATCTTTATTATTTCAAACACAACTCTTTTTTTTATTCCAAACACAACTTTTATTCCAAACAGAACTTTTTTCCCAAACACTAAACTTTTTTTATTCCAAACACAACTTTTTATTCGAAACACTAAACTTCTTTTTCCAAACACTAAAATTTTTACAAACCCTAATATTTTTATTCCAAACATACCTTTTTTTCCAAACACTAATCTTTTGTATTCCAAAAACAACTTTTTTTCCAAACACTAATCTTTTTTATTCCAAACACAACTTTTTTTTCCTAACACAACTCCTTTTTCCAAACACTAATCTTTTTTATTCTAAACACAACTTTTTTTCCCAAACACTAATCTTTTTCATTTCAAACACAACTTTTTTTCCCAAAGACAACTCTTTTTTCCAAACACTAATCTTTTTTATTCCAAACACAACTTTTTTTTCAAACACTAATCTTTTTTTTATTCCAAACACAACTTTTATTCCAAACAGAACTTTTTTTCCAAATACTAAACTTTTTTTATTCCAAACACAACTTTTTATTCGAAACACTAAACCTTTTTTTCCAAACACAACTTTTGTTTACCAAAATTGAACTTTCTTTCCATACACTAAACTTTTTTCCAAACACTAATCTTTTTTATTCCAAACAGACCTTTTTTTTCCAAACACTAATCTTTTCTATTCCAAACACAACTTTTATTCCAAACACTAATCTTTTTTATTCCAAACACAACTTTTTTTTTCCAAACACAACTCTTTTTTCTAAACACTAATCTTTTTTATTCCAAACACAACTTTTTTTTCAAACACTAATCTTTTTTTTATTCCAAACACAACTTTTATTCCAAACAGAACTTTTTTTCCAAACACTAAACTTTTTTATTCCAAACACAACTTTTTTTCCAAATACTAATCTTTTTTATTCGAAACACAACTTTTTTTTCCAAACACTAATATTTTTTTTCCAAACACAACTCTTTTTTCCAAACACTAATCTTTTTTTTTCCAAACACAACTTTTATTCCAAACAGAACTTTTTTCCCAAACACTAAACTTTTTTTATTCCAAACACAACTTTTTATTCGAAACACTAAACTTTTTTTTCCAAACACAACTTCTTTTTCCAAACACTAAAATTTTTCCAAACCCTAATATTTTTATTCCAAACATACCTTTTTTTCCAAACACTAATCTTTTGTATTCTAAAAACAACTTTTTTTCCAAACACTAATCTTTTTTATTCCAAACACAACTTTTTTTTCCAAACACAACTCCTTTTTCCAAACACTAATCTTTTTTATTCTAAACACAACTTTTTTTCCCAAACACTAATCTTTTTTATTTCAAACACAACTTTTTTTTCCAAACACAACTCTTTTTTCAAACACTAATCTTTTTTTATTCCAAACACAACTTTTATTCCAAACAGAACTATTTTCCCAAACACTAAACTTTTTTTATTCCAAACACAACTTTTTATTCGAAACACTAAACTTCTTTTTCCAAACACTAAAATTTTTACAAACCCTAATATTTTTATTCCAAACATACCTTTTTTTCCAAACACTAATCTTTTGTATTCCAAAAACAACTTTTTTTCCAAACACTAATCTTTTTTATTCCAAACACAACTTTTTTTTCCTAACACAACTCTTTTTTACAAACACTAATCTTTTTTATTCTAAACACAACTTTTTTTCCCAAACACTAATCTTTTTCATTTCAAACACAACTTTTTTTCCCAAACACAACTCTTTTTTCCAAACACTAATCTTTTTTATTCCAAACACAACTTTTTTTTCAAACACTAATCTTTTTTTTATTCCAAACACAACTTTTATTCCAAACAGAACTTTTTTTCCAAATACTAAACTTTTTTTATTCCAAACACAACTTTTTATTCGAAACACTAAACTTTTTTTTCCAAACACAAGTTTTGTTTACCAAAATTGAACTTTTTTTCCAAACACTAAACTTTTTTCCAAACACTAATCTTTTTTATTCCAAACAGACCTTTTTTTCCAAACACTAATCTTTTCTATTCCAAACACAACTTTTTTTCCCAAACACTAATCTTTTTTATTTCAAACACAACATTTTTTTCCAAACACAACTCATTTTTTCCAAACACTAAACTTTTTTATTCCAAACACAACTTTTTTTCCAAACACTAATCTTTTTTATTCCAAACACAACTTTTTTTTCCAAACACTAATATTTTTTTTTCCAAACACAACTCTTTTTTCCAAACACTAATCTTTTTTTTTCCAAACACAACTTTTATTCCAAACAGAACTTTTTTCCCAAACACTAAACTTTTTTTATTCCAAACACAACTTTTTATTCGAAACACTAAACTTTTTTTTCCAAACACAACTTCTTTTTCCAAACACTAAAATTTTTCCAAACCCTAATATTTTTATTCCAAACATACCTTTTTTTCCAAACACTAATCTTTTGTATTCTAAAAACAACTTTTTTTCCAAACACTAATCTTTTTTATTCCAAACACAACTTTTTTTTCCAAACACAACTCCTTTTTCCAAACACTAATCTTTTTTATTCTAAACACAACTTTTTTTCCCAAACACTAATCTTTATTATTTCAAACACAACTCTTTTTTTCATTCCAAACACAACTTTTATTCCAAACAGAACTTTTTTCCCAAACACTAAACTTTTTTTATTCCAAACACAACTTTTTATTCGAAACACTAAACTTCTTTTTCCAAACACTAAAATTTTTACAAACCCTAATATTTTTATTCCAAACATACCTTTTTTCCAAACACTAATCTTTTGTATTCCAAAAACAACTTTTTTTCCAAACACTAATCTTTTTTATTCCAAACACAACTTTTTTTTCCTAACACAACTCCTTTTTCCAAACACTAATCTTTTTTATTCTAAACACAACTTTTTTTCCCAAACACTAATCTTTTTCATTTCAAACACAACTTTTTTTCCCAAACACAACTCTTTTTTCCAAACACTAATCTTTTTTATTCCAAACACAACTTTTTTTTCAAACACTAATCTTTTTTTTATTCCAAACACAACTTTTATTCCAAACAGAACTTTTTTTCCAAATACTAAACTTTTTTTATTCCAAACACAACTTTTTATTCGAAACACTAAACCTTTTTTTCCAAACACAACTTTTGTTTACCAAAATTGAACTTTCTTTCCATACACTAAACTTTTTTCCAAACACTAATCTTTTTTATTCCAAACAGACCTTTTTTTTCCAAACACTAATCTTTTCTATTCCAAACACAACTTTTATTCCAAACACTAATCTTTTTTATTCCAAACACAACTTTTTTTTTCCAAACACAACTCTTTTTTCTAAACACTAATCTTTTTTATTCCAAACACAACTTTTTTTTCAAACACTAATCTTTTTTTTATTCCAAACACAACTTTTATTCCAAACAGAACTTTTTTTCCAAACACTAAACTTTTTTATTCCAAACACAACTTTTTTTCCAAATACTAATCTTTTTTATTCGAAACACAACTTTTTTTTCCAAACACTAATATTTTTTTTTCCAAACACAACTCTTTTTTCCAAACACTAATCTTTTTTTTTCCAAACACAACTTTTATTCCAAACAGAACTTTTTTCCCAAACACTAAACTTTTTTTATTCCAAACACAACTTTTTATTCGAAACACTAAACTTTTTTTTCCAAACACAACTTCTTTTTCCAAACACTAAAATTTTTCCAAACCCTAATATTTTTATTCCAAACATACCTTTTTTTCCAAACACTAATCTTTTGTATTCTAAAAACAACTTTTTTTCCAAACACTAATCTTTTTTATTCCAAACACAACTTTTTTTTCCAAACACAACTCCTTTTTCCAAACACTAATCTTTTTTATTCTAAACACAACTTTTTTTCCCAAACACTAATCTTTTTTATTTCAAACACAACTTTTTTTTCCAAACACAACTCTTTTTTCAAACACTAATCTTTTTTTATTCCAAACACAACTTTTATTCCAAACAGAACTATTTTCCCAAACACTAAACTTTTTTTATTCCAAACACAACTTTTTATTCGAAACACTAAACTTCTTTTTCCAAACACTAAAATTTTTACAAACCCTAATATTTTTATTCCAAACATACCTTTTTTTCCAAACACTAATCTTTTGTATTCCAAAAACAACTTTTTTTCCAAACACTAATCTTTTTTATTCCAAACACAACTTTTTTTTCCTAACACAACTCTTTTTTACAAACACTAATCTTTTTTATTCTAAACACAACTTTTTTTCCCAAACACTAATCTTTTTCATTTCAAACACAACTTTTTTTCCCAAACACAACTCTTTTTTCCAAACACTAATCTTTTTTATTCCAAACACAACTTTTTTTTCAAACACTAATCTTTTTTTTATTCCAAACACAACTTTTATTCCAAACAGAACTTTTTTTCCAAATACTAAACTTTTTTTATTC
Organism: Maratus speciosus; assembly: GCA_963932465.1. Classification (NCBI taxonomy): domain Eukaryota; kingdom Metazoa; phylum Arthropoda; class Arachnida; order Araneae; family Salticidae; genus Maratus; species Maratus speciosus. Next base: position 22,478 of record CAWVRF010000317.1, read on the forward strand.
CAAACACAACTTTTTATTCGAAACACTAAACTTTTTTTTCCAAACACAAGTTTTGTTTACCAAAATTGAACTTTTTTTCCAAACACTAAACTTTTTTCCAAACACTAATCTTTTTTATTCCAAACAGACCTTTTTTTCCAAACACTAATCTTTTCTATTCCAAACACAACTTTTTTTCCAAACACTAATCTTTTTTATTCCAAACACAGCTTTTTTTTCCAAACACAACTTTTATTCCAAATAGAACTTTTTTCCAAACACTAAACTTTTTTTTATTCCAAACACAACTTTTTATTTGAAACACTAAAGTTTTTTTCCCAAACAAAACATTTTTTTTCCAAACACTAAACTTTTTTTTCCAAACACTAATCTTTTTTTATTCCAAACAGACATTTTTTTTCCAAACACTAATCTTTTCTATTCCAAACACAACTTTTTTTTTCAAACACTAATCATTTTTATTCCAAACACAACTTTTTTTCCAAACAGTAATCTTTTTTATTCCAAACAAACATTTTTTTCCAAAAACTAATCTTTTGTATTCCAAAAACAACTTTTTTTCCAAACACTAATCTTTTTCATTCCAAACACAAATTTTTTTTCCAAACACAACTCCTTTTTCCAAACACTAATCTTTTTTATTCTAAACACAAATTTTTTTCCCAAACACTAATCTTTTTTATTTCAAACACAACTTTTTTTTTCAAACACTAATCTTTTTTTTATTCCAAACACAACTTTTATTCCAAACAGAACTTTTTTTCCAAACACTAAACTTTTTTTATTCCAAACACAACTTTTTTTTCCAAACACTAATCTTTTTTATTCCAAACACAACTTTTTTTTCCAAACACTAATATTTTTTTTCCAAACACAACTCTTTTTTCCAAACACTAATCTTTTTTTCCAAACACAACTTTTTTTTCCAAACACAACTCTTTTTTCAAACATTAAACTTTTTTTTATTCCAAACACAACTTTTATTCCAAACAGAACTTTTTTCCCAAACACTAAACTTTTTTTATTCCAAACACAACTTTTTATTCGAAACACTAAACTTTTTTTTTCCAAACACTAAAATTTTTCCAAACCCTAATATTTTTATTCCAAACATACCTTTTTTTCCAAACACTAATCTTTTGTATTCCAAAAACAAATTTTTTTCCAAACGCTAATCTTTTTTATTCCAAACACAACTTTTTTTCCTAACACAACTCCTTTTTCCAAACACTAATCTTTTTTATTCTAAACACAACTTTTTTTTCCCAAACACTAATCTTTTTTATTTCAAACACAACTTTTTTTTTCCAAACACAACTCTTTTTTCTAAACACTAATCTTTTTTATTCCAAACACAACTTTTTTTTCAAACACTAATCTTTTTTTTATTCCAAACACAACTTTTATTCCAAACAGAACTTTTTTTCCAAACACTAAACTTTTTTATTCCAAACACAACTTTTTTTCCAAATACTAATCTTTTTTATTCGAAACACAACTTTTTTTTCCAAACACTAATATTTTTTTTCCAAACACAACTCTTTTTTCCAAACACTAATCTTTTTTTTTCCAAACACAACTTTTATTCCAAACAGAACTTTTTTCCCAAACACTAAACTTTTTTTATTCCAAACACAACTTTTTATTCGAAACACTAAACTTTTTTTTCCAAACACAACTTCTTTTTCCAAACACTAAAATTTTTCCAAACCCTAATATTTTTATTCCAAACATACCTTTTTTTCCAAACACTAATCTTTTGTATTCTAAAAACAACTTTTTTTCCAAACACTAATCTTTTTTATTCCAAACACAACTTTTTTTTCCAAACACAACTCCTTTTTCCAAACACTAATCTTTTTTATTCTAAACACAACTTTTTTTCCCAAACACTAATCTTTTTTATTTCAAACACAACTTTTTTTTCCAAACACAACTCTTTTTTCAAACACTAATCTTTTTTTATTCCAAACACAACTTTTATTCCAAACAGAACTATTTTCCCAAACACTAAACTTTTTTTATTCCAAACACAACTTTTTATTCGAAACACTAAACTTCTTTTTCCAAACACTAAAATTTTTACAAACCCTAATATTTTTATTCCAAACATACCTTTTTTTCCAAACACTAATCTTTTGTATTCCAAAAACAACTTTTTTTCCAAACACTAATCTTTTTTATTCCAAACACAACTTTTTTTTCCTAACACAACTCTTTTTTACAAACACTAATCTTTTTTATTCTAAACACAACTTTTTTTCCCAAACACTAATCTTTTTCATTTCAAACACAACTTTTTTTCCCAAACACAACTCTTTTTTCCAAACACTAATCTTTTTTATTCCAAACACAACTTTTTTTTCAAACACTAATCTTTTTTTTATTCCAAACACAACTTTTATTCCAAACAGAACTTTTTTTCCAAATACTAAACTTTTTTTATTCCAAACACAACTTTTTATTCGAAACACTAAACTTTTTTTTCCAAACACAAGTTTTGTTTACCAAAATTGAACTTTTTTTCCAAACACTAAACTTTTTTCCAAACACTAATCTTTTTTATTCCAAACAGACCTTTTTTTCCAAACACTAATCTTTTCTATTCCAAACACAACTTTTTTTCCCAAACACTAATCTTTTTTATTTCAAACACAACATTTTTTTCCAAACACAACTCATTTTTTCCAAACACTAAACTTTTTTATTCCAAACACAACTTTTTTTCCAAACACTAATCTTTTTTATTCCAAACACAACTTTTTTTTCCAAACACTAATATTTTTTTTTCCAAACACAACTCTTTTTTCCAAACACTAATCTTTTTTTTTCCAAACACAACTTTTATTCCAAACAGAACTTTTTTCCCAAACACTAAACTTTTTTTATTCCAAACACAACTTTTTATTCGAAACACTAAACTTTTTTTTCCAAACACAACTTCTTTTTCCAAACACTAAAATTTTTCCAAACCCTAATATTTTTATTCCAAACATACCTTTTTTTCCAAACACTAATCTTTTGTATTCTAAAAACAACTTTTTTTCCAAACACTAATCTTTTTTATTCCAAACACAACTTTTTTTTCCAAACACAACTCCTTTTTCCAAACACTAATCTTTTTTATTCTAAACACAACTTTTTTTCCCAAACACTAATCTTTATTATTTCAAACACAACTCTTTTTTTCATTCCAAACACAACTTTTATTCCAAACAGAACTTTTTTCCCAAACACTAAACTTTTTTTATTCCAAACACAACTTTTTATTCGAAACACTAAACTTCTTTTTCCAAACACTAAAATTTTTACAAACCCTAATATTTTTATTCCAAACATACCTTTTTTCCAAACACTAATCTTTTGTATTCCAAAAACAACTTTTTTTCCAAACACTAATCTTTTTTATTCCAAACACAACTTTTTTTTCCTAACACAACTCCTTTTTCCAAACACTAATCTTTTTTATTCTAAACACAACTTTTTTTCCCAAACACTAATCTTTTTCATTTCAAACACAACTTTTTTTCCCAAACACAACTCTTTTTTCCAAACACTAATCTTTTTTATTCCAAACACAACTTTTTTTTCAAACACTAATCTTTTTTTTATTCCAAACACAACTTTTATTCCAAACAGAACTTTTTTTCCAAATACTAAACTTTTTTTATTCCAAACACAACTTTTTATTCGAAACACTAAACCTTTTTTTCCAAACACAACTTTTGTTTACCAAAATTGAACTTTCTTTCCATACACTAAACTTTTTTCCAAACACTAATCTTTTTTATTCCAAACAGACCTTTTTTTTCCAAACACTAATCTTTTCTATTCCAAACACAACTTTTATTCCAAACACTAATCTTTTTTATTCCAAACACAACTTTTTTTTTCCAAACACAACTCTTTTTTCTAAACACTAATCTTTTTTATTCCAAACACAACTTTTTTTTCAAACACTAATCTTTTTTTTATTCCAAACACAACTTTTATTCCAAACAGAACTTTTTTTCCAAACACTAAACTTTTTTATTCCAAACACAACTTTTTTTCCAAATACTAATCTTTTTTATTCGAAACACAACTTTTTTTTCCAAACACTAATATTTTTTTTTCCAAACACAACTCTTTTTTCCAAACACTAATCTTTTTTTTTCCAAACACAACTTTTATTCCAAACAGAACTTTTTTCCCAAACACTAAACTTTTTTTATTCCAAACACAACTTTTTATTCGAAACACTAAACTTTTTTTTCCAAACACAACTTCTTTTTCCAAACACTAAAATTTTTCCAAACCCTAATATTTTTATTCCAAACATACCTTTTTTTCCAAACACTAATCTTTTGTATTCTAAAAACAACTTTTTTTCCAAACACTAATCTTTTTTATTCCAAACACAACTTTTTTTTCCAAACACAACTCCTTTTTCCAAACACTAATCTTTTTTATTCTAAACACAACTTTTTTTCCCAAACACTAATCTTTTTTATTTCAAACACAACTTTTTTTTCCAAACACAACTCTTTTTTCAAACACTAATCTTTTTTTATTCCAAACACAACTTTTATTCCAAACAGAACTATTTTCCCAAACACTAAACTTTTTTTATTCCAAACACAACTTTTTATTCGAAACACTAAACTTCTTTTTCCAAACACTAAAATTTTTACAAACCCTAATATTTTTATTCCAAACATACCTTTTTTTCCAAACACTAATCTTTTGTATTCCAAAAACAACTTTTTTTCCAAACACTAATCTTTTTTATTCCAAACACAACTTTTTTTTCCTAACACAACTCTTTTTTACAAACACTAATCTTTTTTATTCTAAACACAACTTTTTTTCCCAAACACTAATCTTTTTCATTTCAAACACAACTTTTTTTCCCAAACACAACTCTTTTTTCCAAACACTAATCTTTTTTATTCCAAACACAACTTTTTTTTCAAACACTAATCTTTTTTTTATTCCAAACACAACTTTTATTCCAAACAGAACTTTTTTTCCAAATACTAAACTTTTTTTATTCCAAACACAACTTTTTATTCGAAACACTAAACTTTTTTTTCCAAACACAAGTTTTGTTTACCAAAATTGAACTTTTTTTCCAAACACTAAACTTTTTTCCAAACACTAATCTTTTTTATTCCAAACAGACCTTTTTTTCCAAACACTAATCTTTTCTATTCCAAACACAACTTTTTTTCCAAACACTAATCTTTTTTATTCCAAACACAGCTTTTTTTTCCAAACACAACTTTTATTCCAAATAGAACTTTTTTCCAAACACTAAACTTTTTTTTATTCCAAACACAACTTTTTATTTGAAACACTAAAGTTTTTTTCCCAAACAAAACATTTTTTTTCCAAACACTAAACTTTTTTTTCCAAACACTAATCTTTTTTTATTCCAAACAGACATTTTTTTTCCAAACACTAATCTTTTCTATTCCAAACACAACTTTTTTTTTCAAACACTAATCATTTTTATTCCAAACACAACTTTTTTTCCAAACAGTAATCTTTTTTATTCCAAACAAACATTTTTTTCCAAAAACTAATCTTTTGTATTCCAAAAACAACTTTTTTTCCAAACACTAATCTTTTTCATTCCAAACACAAATTTTTTTTCCAAACACAACTCCTTTTTCCAAACACTAATCTTTTTTATTCTAAACACAAATTTTTTTCCCAAACACTAATCTTTTTTATTTCAAACACAACTTTTTTTTTCAAACACTAATCTTTTTTTTATTCCAAACACAACTTTTATTCCAAACAGAACTTTTTTTCCAAACACTAAACTTTTTTTATTCCAAACACAACTTTTTTTTCCAAACACTAATCTTTTTTATTCCAAACACAACTTTTTTTTCCAAACACTAATATTTTTTTTCCAAACACAACTCTTTTTTCCAAACACTAATCTTTTTTTCCAAACACAACTTTTTTTTCCAAACACAACTCTTTTTTCAAACATTAAACTTTTTTTTATTCCAAACACAACTTTTATTCCAAACAGAACTTTTTTCCCAAACACTAAACTTTTTTTATTCCAAACACAACTTTTTATTCGAAACACTAAACTTTTTTTTTCCAAACACTAAAATTTTTCCAAACCCTAATATTTTTATTCCAAACATACCTTTTTTTCCAAACACTAATCTTTTGTATTCCAAAAACAAATTTTTTTCCAAACGCTAATCTTTTTTATTCCAAACACAACTTTTTTTTCCTAACACAACTCCTTTTTCCAAACACTAATCTTTTTTATTCTAAACACAACTTTTTTTTCCCAAACACTAATCTTTTTTATTTCAAACACAACTTTTTTTTCCAAACACAACTCTTTTTTCCAAACACTAATCTTTTTTATTCCAAACACAACTTTTTTTTCAAACACTAATCTTTTTTTATTCCAAACACAACTTTTATTCCAAACAGAACTTTTTTTCCAAACACTAAACTTTTTTATTCCAAACACAACTTTTTTTCCAAACACTAATCTTTTTTATTCCAAACACAACTTTTTTTTCCAAACACTAATATTTTTTTTTCCAAACACAACTCTTTTTTCCAAACACTAATCTTTTTTTTTCCAAACACAACTTTTATTCCAAACAGAACTTTTTTCCCAAACACTAAACTTTTTTTATTCCAAACACAACTTTTTATTCGAAACACTAAACTTTTTTTTCCAAACACAACTTCTTTTTCCAAACACTAAAATTTTTCCAAACCCTAATATTTTTATTCCAAACATACCTTTTTTCCAAACACTAATCTTTTGTATTCTAAAAACAACTTTTTTTCCAAACACTAATCTTTTTTATTCCAAACACAACTTTTTTTTCCAAACACAACTCCTTTTTCCAAACACTAATCTTTTTTATTCTAAACACAACTTTTTTTCCCAAACACTAATCTTTATTATTTCAAACACAACTCTTTTTTTTATTCCAAACACAACTTTTATTCCAAACAGAACTTTTTTCCCAAACACTAAACTTTTTTTATTCCAAACACAACTTTTTATTCGAAACACTAAACTTCTTTTTCCAAACACTAAAATTTTTACAAACCCTAATATTTTTATTCCAAACATATCTTTTTTTCCAAACACTAATCTTTTGTATTCCAAAAACAACTTTTTTTCCAAACACTAATCTTTTTTATTCCAAACACAACTTTTTTTTCCTAACACAACTCCTTTTTCCAAACACTAATCTTTTTTATTCTAAACACAACTTTTTTTCCCAAACACTAATCTTTTTCATTTCAAACACAACTTTTTTTCCCAAACACAACTCTTTTTTCCAAACACTAATCTTTTTTATTCCAAACACAACTTTTTTTTCAAACACTAATCTTTTTTTTATTCCAAACACAACTTTTATTCCAAACAGAACTTTTTTTCCAAATACTAAACTTTTTTTATTCCAAACACAACTTTTTATTCGAAACACTAAACCTTTTTTTCCAAACACAACTTTTGTTTACCAAAATTGAACTTTCTTTCCATACACTAAACTTTTTTCCAAACACTAATCTTTTTTATTCCAAACAGACCTTTTTTTTCCAAACACTAATCTTTTCTATTCCAAACACAACTTTTATTCCAAACACTAATCTTTTTTATTCCAAACACAACTTTTTTTTTCCAAACACAACTCTTTTTTCTAAACACTAATCTTTTTTATTCCAAACACAACTTTTTTTTCAAACACTAATCTTTTTTTTATTCCAAACACAACTTTTATTCCAAACAGAACTTTTTTTCCAAACACTAAACTTTTTTATTCCAAATACTAATCTTTTTTATTCGAAACACAACTTTTTTTTCCAAACACTAATATTTTTTTTTCCAAACACAACTCTTTTTTCCAAACACTAATCTTTTTTTTTCCAAACACAACTTTTATTCCAAACAGAACTTTTTTCCCAAACACTAAACTTTTTTTATTCCAAACACAACTTTTTATTCGAAACACTAAACTTTTTTTTCCAAACACAACTTCTTTTTCCAAACACTAAAATTTTTCCAAACCCTAATATTTTTATTCCAAACATACCTTTTTTTCCAAACACTAATCTTTTGTATTCTAAAAACAACTTTTTTTCCAAACACTAATCTTTTTTATTCCAAACACAACTTTTTTTTCCAAACACAACTCCTTTTTCCAAACACTAATCTTTTTTATTCTAAACACAACTTTTTTTCCCAAACACTAATCTTTTTTATTTCAAACACAACTTTTTTTTCCAAACACAACTCTTTTTTCAAACACTAATCTTTTTTTATTCCAAACACAACTTTTATTCCAAACAGAACTATTTTCCCAAACACTAAACTTTTTTTATTCCAAACACAACTTTTTATTCGAAACACTAAACTTCTTTTTCCAAACACTAAAATTTTTACAAACCCTAATATTTTTATTCCAAACATACCTTTTTTTCCAAACACTAATCTTTTGTATTCCAAAAACAACTTTTTTTCCAAACACTAATCTTTTTTATTCCAAACACAACTTTTTTTTCCTAACACAACTCTTTTTTACAAACACTAATCTTTTTTATTCTAAACACAACTTTTTTTCCCAAACACTAATCTTTTTCATTTCAAACACAACTTTTTTTCCCAAACACAACTCTTTTTTCCAAACACTAATCTTTTTTATTCCAAACACAACTTTTTTTTCAAACACTAATCTTTTTTTTATTCCAAACACAACTTTTATTCCAAACAGAACTTTTTTTCCAAATACTAAACTTTTTTTATTCCAAACACAACTTTTTATTCGAAACACTAAACTTTTTTTTCCAAACACAAGTTTTGTTTACCAAAATTGAACTTTTTTTCCAAACACTAAACTTTTTTCCAAACACTAATCTTTTTTATTCCAAACAGACCTTTTTTTCCAAACACTAATCTTTTCTATTCCAAACACAACTTTTTTTCCAAACACTAATCTTTTTTATTCCAAACACAGCTTTTTTTTCCAAACACAACTTTTATTCCAAATAGAACTTTTTTCCAAACACTAAACTTTTTTTTATTCCAAACACAACTTTTTATTTGAAACACTAAAGTTTTTTTCCCAAACAAAACATTTTTTTTCCAAACACTAAACTTTTTTTTCCAAACACTAATCTTTTTTTATTCCAAACAGACATTTTTTTTCCAAACACTAATCTTTTCTATTCCAAACACAACTTTTTTTTTCAAACACTAATCATTTTTATTCCAAACACAACTTTTTTTCCAAACAGTAATCTTTTTTATTCCAAACAAACATTTTTTTCCAAAAACTAATCTTTTGTATTCCAAAAACAACTTTTTTCCAAACACTAATCTTTTTCATTCCAAACACAAATTTTTTTTCCAAACACAACTCCTTTTTCCAAACACTAATCTTTTTTATTCTAAACACAAATTTTTTTCCCAAACACTAATCTTTTTTATTTCAAACACAACTTTTTTTTTCAAACACTAATCTTTTTTTTATTCCAAACACAACTTTTATTCCAAACAGAACTTTTTTTCCAAACACTAAACTTTTTTTATTCCAAACACAACTTTTTTTTCCAAACACTAATCTTTTTTATTCCAAACACAACTTTTTTTTCCAAACACTAATATTTTTTTTCCAAACACAACTCTTTTTTCCAAACACTAATCTTTTTTTTCCAAACACAACTTTTTTTTCCAAACACAACTCTTTTTTCAAACATTAAACTTTTTTTTATTCCAAACACAACTTTTATTCCAAACAGAACTTTTTTCCCAAACACTAAACTTTTTTTATTCCAAACACAACTTTTTATTCGAAACACTAAACTTTTTTTTTCCAAACACTAAAATTTTTCCAAACCCTAATATTTTTATTCCAAACATACCTTTTTTTCCAAACACTAATCTTTTGTATTCCAAAAACAAATTTTTTTCCAAACGCTAATCTTTTTTATTCCAAACACAACTTTTTTTTCCTAACACAACTCCTTTTTCCAAACACTAATCTTTTTTATTCTAAACACAACTTTTTTTTCCCAAACACTAATCTTTTTTATTTCAAACACAACTTTTTTTTCCAAACACAACTCTTTTTTCCAAACACTAATCTTTTTTATTCCAAACACAACTTTTTTTTCAAACACTAATCTTTTTTTATTCCAAACACAACTTTTATTCCAAACAGAACTTTTTTTCCAAACACTAAACTTTTTTATTCCAAACACAACTTTTTTTCCAAACACTAATCTTTTTTATTCCAAACACAACTTTTTTTTCCAAACACTAATATTTTTTTTTCCAAACACAACTCTTTTTTCCAAACACTAATCTTTTTTTTTCCAAACACAACTTTTATTCCAAACAGAACTTTTTTCCCAAACACTAAACTTTTTTTATTCCAAACACAACTTTTTATTCGAAACACTAAACTTTTTTTTCCAAACACAACTTCTTTTTCCAAACACTAAAATTTTTCCAAACCCTAATATTTTTATTCCAAACATACCTTTTTTTCCAAACACTAATCTTTTGTATTCTAAAAACAACTTTTTTTCCAAACACTAATCTTTTTTATTCCAAACACAACTTTTTTTTCCAAACACAACTCCTTTTTCCAAACACTAATCTTTTTTATTCTAAACACAACTTTTTTTCCCAAACACTAATCTTTATTATTTCAAACACAACTCTTTTTTTTATTCCAAACACAACTTTTATTCCAAACAGAACTTTTTTCCCAAACACTAAACTTTTTTTATTCCAAACACAACTTTTTATTCGAAACACTAAACTTCTTTTTCCAAACACTAAAATTTTTACAAACCCTAATATTTTTATTCCAAACATACCTTTTTTTCCAAACACTAATCTTTTGTATTCCAAAAACAACTTTTTTTCCAAACACTAATCTTTTTTATTCCAAACACAACTTTTTTTTCCTAACACAACTCCTTTTTCCAAACACTAATCTTTTTTATTCTAAACACAACTTTTTTTCCCAAACACTAATCTTTTTCATTTCAAACACAACTTTTTTTCCCAAACACAACTCTTTTTTCCAAACACTAATCTTTTTTATTCCAAACACAACTTTTTTTTCAAACACTAATCTTTTTTTTATTCCAAACACAACTTTTATTCCAAACAGAACTTTTTTTCCAAATACTAAACTTTTTTTATTCCAAACACAACTTTTTATTCGAAACACTAAACCTTTTTTTCCAAACACAACTTTTGTTTACCAAAATTGAACTTTCTTTCCATACACTAAACTTTTTTCCAAACACTAATCTTTTTTATTCCAAACAGACCTTTTTTTTCCAAACACTAATCTTTTCTATTCCAAACACAACTTTTATTCCAAACACTAATCTTTTTTATTCCAAACACAACTTTTTTTTTCCAAACACAACTCTTTTTTCTAAACACTAATCTTTTTTATTCCAAACACAACTTTTTTTTCAAACACTAATCTTTTTTTTATTCCAAACACAACTTTTATTCCAAACAGAACTTTTTTTCCAAACACTAAACTTTTTTATTCCAAACACAACTTTTTTTCCAAATACTAATCTTTTTTATTCGAAACACAACTTTTTTTTCCAAACACTAATATTTTTTTTTCCAAACACAACTCTTTTTTCCAAACACTAATCTTTTTTTTTCCAAACACAACTTTTATTCCAAACAGAACTTTTTTCCCAAACACTAAACTTTTTTTATTCCAAACACAACTTTTTATTCGAAACACTAAACTTTTTTTTCCAAACACAACTTCTTTTTCCAAACACTAAAATTTTTCCAAACCCTAATATTTTTATTCCAAACATACCTTTTTTTCCAAACACTAATCTTTTGTATTCTAAAAACAACTTTTTTTCCAAACACTAATCTTTTTTATTCCAAACACAACTTTTTTTTCCAAACACAACTCCTTTTTCCAAACACTAATCTTTTTTATTCTAAACACAACTTTTTTTCCCAAACACTAATCTTTTTTATTTCAAACACAACTTTTTTTTCCAAACACAACTCTTTTTTCAAACACTAATCTTTTTTTATTCCAAACACAACTTTTATTCCAAACAGAACTATTTTCCCAAACACTAAACTTTTTTTATTCCAAACACAACTTTTTATTCGAAACACTAAACTTCTTTTTCCAAACACTAAAATTTTTACAAACCCTAATATTTTTATTCCAAACATACCTTTTTTTCCAAACACTAATCTTTTGTATTCCAAAAACAACTTTTTTTCCAAACACTAATCTTTTTTATTCCAAACACAACTTTTTTTTCCTAACACAACTCTTTTTTACAAACACTAATCTTTTTTATTCTAAACACAACTTTTTTTCCCAAACACTAATCTTTTTCATTTCAAACACAACTTTTTTTCCCAAACACAACTCTTTTTTCCAAACACTAATCTTTTTTATTCCAAACACAACTTTTTTTTCAAACACTAATCTTTTTTTTATTCCAAACACAACTTTTATTCCAAACAGAACTTTTTTTCCAAATACTAAACTTTTTTTATTCCAAACACAACTTTTTATTCGAAACACTAAACTTTTTTTTCCAAACACAAGTTTTGTTTACCAAAATTGAACTTTTTTTCCAAACACTAAACTTTTTTCCAAACACTAATCTTTTTTATTCCAAACAGACCTTTTTTTCCAAACACTAATCTTTTCTATTCCAAACACAACTTTTTTTCCAAACACTAATCTTTTTTATTCCAAACACAGCTTTTTTTTCCAAACACAACTTTTATTCCAAATAGAACTTTTTTCCAAACACTAAACTTTTTTTTATTCCAAACACAACTTTTTATTTGAAACACTAAAGTTTTTTTCCCAAACAAAACATTTTTTTTCCAAACACTAAACTTTTTTTTCCAAACACTAATCTTTTTTTATTCCAAACAGACATTTTTTTTCCAAACACTAATCTTTTCTATTCCAAACACAACTTTTTTTTTCAAACACTAATCATTTTTATTCCAAACACAACTTTTTTTCCAAACAGTAATCTTTTTTATTCCAAACAAACATTTTTTTCCAAAAACTAATCTTTTGTATTCCAAAAACAACTTTTTTTCCAAACACTAATCTTTTTCATTCCAAACACAAATTTTTTTTCCAAACACAACTCCTTTTTCCAAACACTAATCTTTTTTATTCTAAACACAAATTTTTTTCCCAAACACTAATCTTTTTTATTTCAAACACAACTTTTTTTTTCAAACACTAATCTTTTTTTTATTCCAAACACAACTTTTATTCAAAACAGAACTTTTTTTCCAAACACTAAACTTTTTTTATTCCAAACACAACTTTTTTTTCCAAACACTAATCTTTTTTATTCCAAACACAACTTTTTTTTCCAAACACTAATATTTTTTTTCCAAACACAACTCTTTTTTCCAAACACTAATCTTTTTTTTCCAAACACAACTTTTTTTTCCAAACACAACTCTTTTTTCAAACATTAAACTTTTTTTTATTCCAAACACAACTTTTATTCCAAACAGAACTTTTTTCCCAAACACTAAACTTTTTTTATTCCAAACACAACTTTTTATTCGAAACACTAAACTTTTTTTTTCCAAACACTAAAATTTTTCCAAACCCTAATATTTTTATTCCAAACATACCTTTTTTTCCAAACACTAATCTTTTGTATTCCAAAAACAAATTTTTTTCCAAACGCTAATCTTTTTTATTCCAAACACAACTTTTTTTTCCTAACACAACTCCTTTTTCCAAACACTAATCTTTTTTATTCTAAACACAACTTTTTTTTCCCAAACACTAATCTTTTTTATTTCAAACACAACTTTTTTTTCCAAACACAACTCTTTTTTCCAAACACTAATCTTTTTTATTCCAAACACAACTTTTTTTTCAAACACTAATCTTTTTTTATTCCAAACACAACTTTTATTCCAAACAGAACTTTTTTTCCAAACACTAAACTTTTTTATTCCAAACACAACTTTTTTTCCAAACACTAATCTTTTTTATTCCAAACACAACTTTTTTTTCCAAACACTAATATTTTTTTTTCCAAACACAACTCTTTTTTCCAAACACTAATCTTTTTTTTTCCAAACACAACTTTTATTCCAAACAGAACTTTTTTCCCAAACACTAAACTTTTTTTATTCCAAACACAACTTTTTATTCGAAACACTAAACTTTTTTTTCCAAACACAACTTCTTTTTCCAAACACTAAAATTTTTCCAAACCCTAATATTTTTATTCCAAACATACCTTTTTTTCCAAACACTAATCTTTTGTATTCTAAAAACAACTTTTTTTCCAAACACTAATCTTTTTTATTCCAAACACAACTTTTTTTTCCAAACACAACTCCTTTTTCCAAACACTAATCTTTTTTATTCTAAACACAACTTTTTTTCCCAAACACTAATCTTTATTATTTCAAACACAACTCTTTTTTTTATTCCAAACACAACTTTTATTCCAAACAGAACTTTTTTCCCAAACACTAAACTTTTTTTATTCCAAACACAACTTTTTATTCGAAACACTAAACTTCTTTTTCCAAACACTAAAATTTTTACAAACCCTAATATTTTTATTCCAAACATACCTTTTTTTCCAAACACTAATCTTTTGTATTCCAAAAACAACTTTTTTTCCAAACACTAATCTTTTTTATTCCAAACACAACTTTTTTTCCTAACACAACTCCTTTTTCCAAACACTAATCTTTTTTATTCTAAACACAACTTTTTTTCCCAAACACTAATCTTTTTCATTTCAAACACAACTTTTTTTCCCAAACACAACTCTTTTTTCCAAACACTAATCTTTTTTATTCCAAACACAACTTTTTTTTCAAACACTAATCTTTTTTTTATTCCAAACACAACTTTTATTCCAAACAGAACTTTTTTTCCAAATACTAAAATTTTTTATTCCAAACACAACTTTTTATTCGAAACACTAAACTTTTTTTTCCAAACACAACTTTTGTTTACCAAAATTGAACTTTCTTTCCATACACTAAACTTTTTTCCAAACACTAATCTTTTTTATTCCAAACAGACCTTTTTTTTCCGAACACTAATCTTTTCTATTCCAAACACAACTTTTATTCCAAACACTAATCTTTTTTATTCCAAACACAACTTTTTTTTTCCAAACACAACTCTTTTTTCTAAACACTAATCTTTTTTATTCCAAACACAACTTTTTTTTCAAACACTAATCTTTTTTTTATTCCAAACACAACTTTTATTCCAAACAGAACTTTTTTTCCAAACACTAAACCTTTTTATTCCAAACACAACTTTTTTTCCAAACACTAATCTTTTTTATTCGAAACACAACTTTTTTTTCCAAACACTAATATTTTTTTTTCCAAACACAACTCCTTTTTCCAAACACTAATCTTTTTTTTTCCAAACACAACTTTTATTCCAAACAGAACTTTTTTCCCAAACACTAAACTTTTTTTATTCCAAACACAACTTTTTATTCGAAACACTAAACTTTTTTTTCCAAACACAACTTCTTTTTCCAAACGCTAAAATTTTTCCAAACCCTAATATTTTTATTCCAAACATACCTTTTTTTCCAAACACTAATCTTTTGTATTCTAAAAACAACTTTTTTTCCAAACACTAATCTTTTTTATTCCAAACACAACTTTTTTTCCAAACACAACTCCTTTTTCCAAACACTAATCTTTTTTATTCTAAACACAACTTTTTTTCCCAAACACTAATCTTTTTTATTTCAAACACAACTTTTTTTTCCAAACACAACTCTTTTTTCAAACACTAATCTTTTTTTATTCCAAACACAACTTTTATTCCAAACAGAACTATTTTCCCAAACACTAAACTTTTTTTATTCCAAACACAACTTTTTATTCGAAACACTAAACTTCTTTTTCCAAACACTAAAATTTTTACAAACCCTAATATTTTTATTCCAAACATACCTTTTTTTCCAAACACTAATCTTTTGTATTCCAAAAACAACTTTTTTTCCAAACACTAATCTTTTTTATTCCAAACACAACTTTTTTTTCCTAACACAACTCTTTTTTCCAAACACTAATCTTTTTTATTCTAAACACAACTTTTTTTCCCAAACACTAATCTTTTTCATTTCAAACACAACTTTTTTTCCCAAACACAACTCTTTTTTCCAAACACTAATCTTTTTTATTCCAAACACAACTTTTTTTTCAAACACTAATCTTTTTTTTATTCCAAACACAACTTTTATTCCAAACAGAACTTTTTTTCCAAATACTAAACTTTTTTTATTCCAAACACAACTTTTTATTCGAAACACTAAACTTTTTTTTCCAAACACAAGTTTTGTTTACCAAAATTGAACTTTTTTTCCAAACACTAAACTTTTTTCCAAACACTAATCTTTTTTATTCCAAACAGACCTTTTTTTCCAAACACTAATCTTTTCTATTCCAAACACAACTTTTTTTCCAAACACTAATCTTTTTTATTCCAAACACAGCTTTTTTTTCCAAACACAACTTTTATTCCAAATAGAACTTTTTTCCAAACACTAAACTTTTTTTTATTCCAAACACAACTTTTTATTTGAAACACTAAACTTTTTTTCCCAAACAAAACATTTTTTTTCCAAACACTAAACTTTTTTTTCCAAACACTAATCTTTTTTATTCCAAACAGACATTTTTTTTCCAAACACTAATCTTTTCTATTCCAAACACAACTTTTTTTTTCAAACACTAATCATTTTTATTCCAAACACAACTTTTTTTCCAAACACTAATCTTTTTTATTCCAAACATACCTTTTTTTCCAAACACTAATCTTTTGTATTCCAAAAACAACTTTTTTTCCAAACACTAAACTTTTTTATTCCAAACACAAATTTTTTTTCCAAACACAACTCCTTTTTCCAAACACTAATCTTTTTTATTCCAAACACAACTTTTTTTTTCCAAACACAACTCTTTTTTCTAAACACTAATCTTTTTTATTCCAAACACAACTTTTTTTTCAAACACTAAACTTTTTTTTATTCCAAACACAACTTTTATTCCAAACAGAACTTTTTTTCCAAACACTAAACTTTTTTATTCCAAACACAACTTTTTTTCCAAACACTAATCTTTTTTATTCGAAACACAACTTTTTTTTCCAAACACTAATATTTTTTTTTCCAAACACAACTCTTTTTTCCAAACACTAATCTTTTTTTTTCCAAACACAACTTTTATTCCAAACAGAACTTTTTTCCCAAACACTAAACTTTTTTTATTCCAAACACAACTTTTTATTCGAAACACTAAACTTTTTTTTCCAAACACAACTTCTTTTTCCAAACACTAAAATTTTTCCAAACCCTAATATTTTTATTCCAAACATACCTTTTTTTCCAAACACTAATCTTTTGTATTCTAAAAACAACTTTTTTTCCAAACACTAATCTTTTTTATTCCAAACACAACTTTTTTTTCCAAACACAACTCCTTTTTCCAAACACTAATCTTTTTTATTCTAAACACAACTTTTTTTCCCAAACACTAATCTTTTTTATTTCAAACACAACTTTTTTTTCCAAACACAACTCTTTTTTCAAACACTAATCTTTTTTTATTCCAAACACAACTTTTATTCCAAACAGAACTATTTTCCCAAACACTAAACTTTTTTTATTCCAAACACAACTTTTTATTCGAAACACTAAACTTCTTTTTCCAAACACTAAAATTTTTACAAACCCTAATATTTTTATTCCAAACATACCTTTTTTTCCAAACACTAATCTTTTGTATTCCAAAAACAACTTTTTTTCCAAACACTAATCTTTTTTATTCCAAACACAACTTTTTTTTCCTAACACAACTCTTTTTTCCAAACACTAATCTTTTTTATTCTAAACACAACTTTTTTTCCCAAACACTAATCTTTTTCATTTCAAACACAACTTTTTTTCCCAAACACAACTCTTTTTTCCAAACACTAATCTTTTTTATTCCAAACACAACTTTTTTTTCAAACACTAATCTTTTTTTTATTCCAAACACAACTTTTATTCCAAACAGAACTTTTTTTCCAAATACTAAACTTTTTTTATTCCAAACACAACTTTTTATTCGAAACACTAAACTTTTTTTTCCAAACACAAGTTTTGTTTACCAAAATTGAACTTTTTTTCCAAACACTAAACTTTTTTCCAAACACTAATCTTTTTTATTCCAAACAGACCTTTTTTTCCAAACACTAATCTTTTCTATTCCAAACACAACTTTTTTTCCAAACACTAATCTTTTTTATTCCAAACACAGCTTTTTTTTCCAAACACAACTTTTATTCCAAATAGAACTTTTTTCCAAACACTAAACTTTTTTTTATTCCAAACACAACTTTTTATTTGAAACACTAAACTTTTTTTCCCAAACAAAACATTTTTTTTCCAAACACTAAACTTTTTTTTCCAAACACTAATCTTTTTTATTCCAAACAGACATTTTTTTTCCAAACACTAATCTTTTCTATTCCAAACACAACTTTTTTTTTCAAACACTAATCATTTTTATTCCAAACACAACTTTTTTTCCAAACACTAATCTTTTTTATTCCAAACATACCTTTTTTTCCAAACACTAATCTTTTGTATTCCAAAAACAACTTTTTTTCCAAACACTAAACTTTTTTATTCCAAACACAAATTTTTTTTCCAAACACAACTCCTTTTTCCAAACACTAATCTTTTTTATTCTAAACACAAATTTTTTTCCCAAACACTAATCTTTTTTATTTCAAACACAACATTTTTTTCCAAACACAACTCATTTTTTCCAAACACTAATCTTTTTTATACCAAACACAACTTTTTTTTTCAAACACTAATCTTTTTTTTATTCCAAACAGAACTTTTTTTCCAAACACTAAACTTTTTTTTATTCCAAACACAACTTTTTTTTTCCAAACACTAATCTTTTTTATTCCAAACACAACTTTTTTTCCAAACACTAATATTTTTTTTCCAAACACAACTCTTTTTTCCAAACACTAATCTTTTTTTTCCAAACACAACTTTTTTTTCCAAACACAACTCTTTTTTCAAACACTAATCTTTTTTATTCCAAACACAACTTTTATTCCAAACAGAACTTTTTTCCCAAACACTAAACTTTTTTATTCCAAACACAACTTTTTATTTGAAACACTAAACTTTTTTTTCCAAACACAACTTCTTTTTCCAAACACTAAAATTTTTCCAAACCCTAATATTTTTATTCCAAACACTAATCTTTTTTATTCCAAACACAACTTTTTTTTCCAAACACAACTCCTTTTTCCAAACACTAATCTTTTTTATTCTAAACACAACATTTTTTTCCCAAACACTAATCTTTTTTATTTCAAACACAACTTTTTTTTCCAAACACAACTCTTTTTTCAAACACTAAACTTTTTTTATTCCAAACACAACTTTTTATTCGAAACACTAAACTTCTTTTTCCAAACACTAAAATTTTTCCAATCCCTAATATTTTTATTCCAAACATACCTTTTTTTCCAAACACTAATCTTTTGTCTTCCAAAAACAACTTTTTTTCCAAACACTAATCTTTTTTATTCCAAACACAACTTTTTTTTCCAAACACAACTCCTTTTTCCAAACACTAATCTTTTTTATTCTAAACACAACTTTCTTTCCCAAACACTAATCTTTTTTATTTCAAACACAACTTTTTTTTCCAAACACAACTCTTTTTTCCAAACACTAATCTTTTTTATTCCAAACAACTTTTTTTTCAAACACTAATCTTTTTTTTATTCCAAACACAACTTTTATTCCAAACAGAACTTTTTTTCCAAACACTAAACTTTTTTTATTCCAAACACAACTTTTTATTGGAAACACTAAACTTTTTTTTTCCAAACACAACTTTTGTTTACCAAAATTGAACTTTTTTTCCAAACACTAAACTTTTTTTCCAAACACTAATCTTTTTTATTCCAGACAGACCTTTTTTTTCCAAACACTAATCTTTTCTATTCCAAACACAACTTTTATTCCAAACACTAATCTTTTTTATTCCAAACACAACTTTTTTTTTCCAAACACAACTCTTTTTTCCAAACACTAATCTTTTTTATTCCAAACACAACTTTTTTTCCAAACACTAATCTTTTTTATTCCAAACACAACTTTTTTTTCCAAACACAACTCTTTTTTCCAAACACTAAACTTTTTTATTCCAAACACAACTTTTATTCCAAATAGAACTTTTTTTCCAAACACTAAACTTTTTTTTATTCCAAACACAACTTTTTATTTGAAACACTAAACTTTTTTTCCCAAACAAAACATTTTTTTTTCCAAACAGAACTTTTTTTCCAAACACTAAACTTTTTTTCCAAACACTAATCTTTTCTATTCCAAACACAACTTTTTTTTTCAAACACTAATCATTTTTATTCGAAACACAACTTTTTTTTCCAAACACTAATCTTTTTTATTCCAAACACTAATCTTTTTTTTTTATTCCAAACACAACTTTTTTTCCAAACATTAATCTTTTTTATTCCAAACACAACTTTTTTTTTCCAAACACAACTCTTTTTTCCAAACACAAATCTTTTTTATTCCAAACACAACTGTTTTTTCCAAACACAACTCTTTTTTCCAAACACTAATCCTTATTTTTTCCAAACACTAATCTTTTTTATACCAAACACAACTTTTTTTTCCAAACACAACTTTTTTTCCAAACAACTTTTTCAACTCAGTAAATTTAAGCGAGCTTTTAGAAATTTTTTTAAAACAAAAATAAAATTGTTTTTTCATAGCTGAAAAACTTTTTAACAAAATATTTTTTTATTAACTTTAATACGAAAAAATAATTTTATTTTTGTTTTAAAAAAATTCCATTTTTCGTATTAAAGTTAATTCTTTCCTTCGTTTTTTCAATGGTAAATTTATACAGTAAAAAGGAGGGAGGGACACAGAAAACAAAGTAACCTATCCATGGAATAGTTCCGAAAAACTTAAATCGTAAAACATTTTGTACATAAGTTAATATAAAACTTATTAAAAAATAACAAAAATAAATTCTTGTTATCCTATAAATTTAGCTACCATAAATACTATAAAAAGCATCTTAAAATAACTCAAACATTATTTGTAGGAAAAAAAATGTATGTGTTATTAAAAAGTGTAATACTACTAATTTTACTGTTTATTTGAAAATAATAATAATTTTGACACTTTATGGAAAATTATTCAGTATAAAAATAGAAAATAATCTCACGTTTAGATGAATTCCAACTTCTTAAATTATGTATCAGATATATCTATTTTCACCATATGATTTGTAACAATCTATAAAACATTCTTATTTTAGAAACATGAAAACGATTTTTCAGAGAATTTTTTTTAATTTTTAGAAAATAGAAAATCATTTTCATATCTTCTTAATTAGCGACCTTTTGGGTAAAAAATAAGATTATGTTCATCCCTTTTTAAAGACACTTTAAGCTCTAAAATTAATAATAATAATAATAATAATAATAATAATAATAATAATAATAATAAAGAAATCTAAATTATTACATAAAATAAAAAATTAATAGAATGAATGGTTTAAAAAGTGATGAACATAATCTTATTTTTTACCCAAAAGGTCGCTAATTAAGAAGATATGAAAATGATTTTCTATTTTCTAAAAATTAAAGAAATTGTCTGAAAAATCTTTTCATGTTTCTAAAATAAGAATGTTTTATAGATTGTTACAAATCATATGGTGAAAATAGATATATCTGATACATAATTTAAGAAGTAGGCATTCATCTAAACGTGAAATTATTTTCTATTTTTATACTGAATAATTTTCCATAAAGTGTCAAAATTATTATTATTTTCAAATAAACATGTAGTATTACACTTTTTAATAACACATACATTTTTTTTTCTACAAATAATGTTTGAGTTATTTTAAGATGATTTTTATGGTATTTATGGTAGCTAAATTTATAGGATAACAAGAGTTTATTTTTGTTATTTTTTAATAAGTTTTATATTAACTTATGTACAAAATGTTTTAGGATTGACGTTTTTCGGAACTATTCCATGGATAGGTTACTTTGTTTTCTGTGTCCCTCCTTCCTTTTTACTGTATAAATTTACCATTGAAAAAACGAAGGAAAGAATTAACTTTAACACAAAAAATGGAATTTTTTTTAAACAAAAATAAAATTATTTTTTCCTATTAAAGTTAATAAAAAAATATTTTGTTAAAAAGTTCTTTTCAGCTATGAAAAAATAATTTTATTTTTGTTTTAAAAAAATTTCTAAAAGCTCGCTTAAATTTACTGAGTTGAAAAAGTTGTTTGGAAGAGAAGTTGTGTTTGGAAAAAAAAAGTTGTGTTTGGAATAAAAAAGATTAGTGTTTGGAAAAAAGAGTTGTGTTTGGAAAAAAAAGCACTAGTGTTTGGAAAAAAGAGTCGTGTTTGGAAAAAAAGTTGTGTTTGGAATAAAAAAGAATAGTGTTTGGAAAAAAGAGTTGTGTTTGGGAAAAAAAAAGTTGTGTTTGGAATAAAAAAGATTAGTGTTTGGAAAAAAAAGTTGTGTTTGGAATAAAAAAGATTAGTGTTTGGAATAAAAAAGATTAGTGTTTGGAAAAAAAAAGTTGTCTTTGGAATAGAAAAGATTAGTGTTTGGAAAAAAAGGTCTGTTTCGAAAAAAAAGTTGTGTTTTGAAAAAAAAGTTTAGTGTTTCGAATAAAAAGTTGAGTTTGGAATAAAAAAAAGTTTACTGTTTGGAAAAAAAGTTCTGTTTGGAATAAAAGTTGTGTTTGGAATAAAAAAAAGATTAGTGTTTGAAAAAAAAGTTGTGTTTGGAATAAAAAAGATTAGTGTTTGGAAAAAAGAGTTGTGTTTGGAAAAAAAAGTTGTGTTTGGAATAAAAAAGATTAGTGTTTGGGAAAAAAGTTGTGTTTGGAATAAAAAAGATTAGTGTTTGGAAAAAAGAGGTCTGTTTGGTAAAAAAAAAGTTGTGTTTGGAATAAAAAAGATTAGTGTTTGGAAAAAAAAGTTGTGTTTGGAATACAAAAGATTAGTGTTTGGAAAAAAAGGTACGTTTGGAATAAAAAAGATTAGTGTTTGGAAAAAAAAGTTGCGTTTGGAAAAAAAAAGTTGTGTTTGGAAAAAAAAGTTTAGTGTTTCGAATAAAAAGTTGTGTTTGGAATAAAAAATGTTTAGTGTTTGGGAAAAAAGTTTTGTTTGGAATAAAATTTGTGTTTGGAATAAAAAAAGATTAGTGTTTGAAAAAAGAGTTGTGTTTGGAAAAAAAAGCTGTGTTAGGAATAAAAAAGGTTAGTGTTTGGAAAAAAGAGTTGTGTTTGGGAAAAAAAATATTAGTGTTTGGAAAAAAAAGTTGTGTTTGTAATAAAAAAGATTAGTGTTTGGAAAAAAAAGTTGTGTTTGGGAAAAAAGAGTTTTGTTTGGAAAAAAAGTTGTGTTTGGAAAATAAGTTGTGTTTGGAATACAAAAGATTAGTGTTTCTAAAAAAGATCCAGTGAAAAAAAAATCTTTAGTCAAATTTTTAGGTCTTATAAGTTTTTTACGAGTAACAAAATATTAAATTTTGATTTTTTTTCTTTTATTTTTAATCAAGACAAGTGCAAATATACTTTTTTTTAAAAGGAAGAAAAATAGATTTTTATGTTAAAGAAATGAAAAGTATGCAAATGATCAGAATAATTCTGTGATCAATAAAATTAAAGCAAATATTTCTATGAGTCGGTGGTAAAAATGCTGTTTTTATGTTATAAAGTATTTTTAAATACAGAAAACTAAAGAAAATTATTAATAGGCTCAATAAAATGAAATACATATCTTCAGGTGATTAAAAATGTTTATGGGATTAATGTATAAAAAACAGTTCTTTGTTCAGTAAACTTTCAAAATATGTCAGGAAAAAGTATTTCTATGTTCAGTAAAATGAAAAAAATATATATATATATATATATTATATGTTTAGTAATACGTTAGTACGTTTAAAGATTTCAAAGTATATTTTGATTTTCAGAATAAAGCAATATGGATTTAAAGATTTGTCAAAGATCAAACTTTACAAAAAGGGTTGAAAAAAAAAGGTCTGTTTTAAAGCAAGAAAGTGGATATTAAAGGTGGTACAAATTATTCCTAAGAAAAATCTAAGTGCCGATAAAAGTCACAATATTCAAATTCAGTCCCAGTTAAAGTTACGTTTGCGCTCAAATTCCCTTTAACTGGTGAATAAAATAAAGTCATTCGCCTGAAGAAGTATCCAAACAGCGCAAATAAGCCTTTGTAGAAATATTTATTCTAAAAACTATCGCTGAAGTATTATTCAAAAATGCCTGTGCATTCCATTCTGTTTTCCCCCACAGCCAGTCAGCGAGGTGTTTCGTATAGATTATAACTCAAAGCAAAGCAAAGGTAAGCGTAGCTTGGTTAGGAAACGCGTTCATCTAGTGATCGAGAGTATGCGGGTTCGAATCCCTTGTTAAGCTTTTGTACATTTTTGTAATTCTAAAAATTAATAAATTCATTAAAGGGTTCTAATTAAAAAAACTTTAGTTAAGTTTATAATTCAGTTCAAAAATCTTAAAATTAATTTAAAAATTATCAATTTAAAACTGTAATTTTAGTTCATTCATTCAATTAAATAAATTGAAATAATCGATTACGTCATCATGAAAATAAGACATTCAGTATAAGGTTCTAATTAAAAAATCATTAAACTGAAAAAATAAAAATAGTTTTGAAACCAATTTAAAATTCTAAACTAATCATCCATTCCATTAAAAGTTATATTCGTTTAAATTAAAATAAAAAAAATAATTCATAAAAAAAGAGACCCTTGTTTTGTAACACGTGATTGACTCCCCCTCTCATGAGCCACCCCTCGAGAAAACCGAAACTAATATTTTCCCCCTGTTCCTCCCCCCTCAAACATCCAGCAAAAACAACTCAACTACCGTTATCCTATACGATCCAGTCACGTGACTCCCCCATTTCATCCCCCACTCCTGAAACATTGACCACGCCCCTTTTTATGTAGCACCTAGTGGGTACGATCCAGTCACGTGACTCCCCTCCCCTCCTTTCCTCCCCCCTCCTGAAAAAGCACCCTTGCATCCCACAAGAAAAAATCAAACATTCAGCAAAAAACAACTCAACTACCGTTATCTTATATGATCCAATCACGTGACTCCCCCATTTCATCCCCCACTCCTGAAACATTGACCACGCCCCTTTTTGTAGCACTTAGTGGATACGATCCAGTCACGTGACTCCTCTCCCCCCCTTTCCTCCCCCCTCCTGAAAAAGCACCCTTGGCTCCACAAGAAAAAAAATCACCCCCCCCCCCCTCTAACAGTACATGTTCGGACACGCCACCTTTTTATTGACAGCTGCCACGCCCCTTTTGTAGCACTAAGTGGGGCCCTTACTACTGCCGGTCCTGGCCTGTTTTCACTGATTTTTGTACGGACCGGGACGGGCCGTGAACTGTGAAAATATAAACGGGCCGGATCGTGCTCGGTCGAACTTTTAATTTTTTCATCGGGTCGGGCCAAGATTTCTTTTGCTCTGGCCGAGCCGGGTCCGGCCTGGAAATTCCCGCCCGAACAGACTTCTAATGCAAATTCTCAATTTCAAATTTTTCTTCCACGTAGTTTCCGAATCATGAGCAAAAAACAGGGATGAGATTTCCGCTTTTTGCACACCGGTATTTTGTTAGAGAAAATATTATATTATTTAATCGGAACCTTTTTTGTGATTTAAAAGAACAATATCTTCTCTAAGAATATACTGGTGTGCAAGAAAGCGGAAATCTCATCCCTGAAAAACGTCAAAAGTTTTTCTATGATGTCCAGAAAAGCATAATTTGCAAAAAAAATATAATTTTAATGAAACATTTGGGTTGGCAATAGTCTAAGCATATTAGGCGAGTGAGATGTTCTTATTGGCAAGAAATAATACATTAACAGAAGTGACACAGTCGTTTTGTAGCATTTCAACAATCTAGTACCGAACTTCAATTTGGATGCAGCCCTTAAAATATGCTCTTTTTAAAATAATTAATATCTGGGAAGTCATCCATACGAATTTCATGAAAATTTGGATGTAGGCCAGGGATGGCGAACATTTTTGAGTGTGGGTGCCAAAAATTTCAAAATTATTATGTACCAACATTCTAACGTGCCCAGGGGCGTCGCCATGGGGGGGTATGGGGGGGGAGCCTCCCCCCCCCCCAATATATGTCAAGTTGGGAAATTTGAGCTTAGAGTTGGGAAATTCTAGATTTTTGAGACATTTTCTTTTTTAAAAGTAATAGTAAGAAAATCACGATATTTACATTGTTTTGGTGATTATTTGAGTGCTGCAACAGTAAACAAGTTAAGTTATCAAAAGAAATACAAAAAGAAATCTGCCACACTCAATCTATCATTATATTTTTCAGTTCTACAAAAATATTGTACATCTACCAGACCTAAATTTCTCTACACCTGTCCATCAATAACTGACTAACCAGTTCCTTTATTTCCTCTAAAACTTTGTTCCTTTCTCAAAAATTTCACCCTACCTCCCCTTCTCCCCCCAAAAGAGAATCCAGCTATTTTAATCCAAAGGGATTGCAGCTTCTTTTGAAAATTAGAGATCACTTGTATCACAACAGAAAGGAATGTAGTAACCTACTTGAAACACAGCTATGGGCAAGAAGATTTGATGAGTTTTTAATACTTTTTTGACTAATTTTGCGATTTTTGGACAATATTTTACTAATTCTCGTGATTTTTTTGCCGCAAAAATTAGTTAACCCTTCGCTGTCAAGTAAAAAGCGTTTTATGAGCAAATGCGGATATAAGAAGTCGTTAGTTTAGATAAATTTGTCACATTTTACTTTTATTTGTGTGCGGAAATATATATCAGTCCTGTTCGTTTATATTCATATGTGTTTATAAAATTTTAAACCAAAAGTCCAGCGTTCTGTGTTTAAAGCTGTTCTAAAATGTTACTATAAATCTCAGCACGAAGAAACCCTTCATAATAGGAAAAGAGTTTTCGTGCAAGATTTTGGAGCATCTAAAAATCCATTCGAGTATGAAAAAGGTAAAAAATGGACGATTTTAATTTGGAACAGAAATATGACCATGAAAGCTGTCCATCAACTGAAGAAAAAATCGACATGCACCATAACACTGGCACGTTGCACTTGAATAAAATTTTGAAGAAATAAAGATTTCCTTACAGACAAGCTGACAAACAATTACGAATATTAGGATGTGATTGGAGAAGCTGAGTTCCGAAAGCACCGTAGGAAAACGGTTTCGCCAAAGGCAATAGATAAAAATAATAGCACAGCAATGGACATTGATACACATAAGTTTTACAGTGAAGATTTATAAGAAATACAAGAAAATTTCGGGAATTTAGTAATGGGCTTAAATGACAATGTTCCCTATATCAAGAGAATATTGCAGCAATGCATTCCATATTTAAATTACAATTGTGTAAGGGAAAAGTTAATAATGTTTCCACCTGAATATGAGAAACCGGATGTACATGACTTGCAGGGTCAAATAGAAATAAACCAAATCCCAACTCACTTAACAAACCTTTTACTCATGCCATGAAATTCAAAGACTATTTGGGCCACGCCGTCAAACTATATACTCGTACCTTAACATTCACAGCAGCGTATCTTTATGGTGTTGCATCTAATGAAAGAATCTTTAGTCAAATAAAAATTTAAAAAATATATATTGCAAGCTACAATGAGGGATGACAGACTTGACAGCCTAATGCTTTTAAAATATGAAAGTGAAATAGGGAATTTTATTAAACTAAACGATGTTATTAACAGGTGGCTTCTTTGAAGACCACAAGAATTAATATTAAGTGAAAACTAGTTGGATTTGCCAATCCCAAAATTTTCTTCTACTCCATACATGTTAATGCCTCAAAATTTGCAATCACAGTGCCAAAATTAAATGACAATTCTTTGCCTATAATAACAAACTCTAAAGGTATAAATTTGTTGAATTGTGTGCATTTAAAAAGGAGATATAAGCATAGCTTTTTTCAAACAAATCATTAAATTTTGGCACCCAGCCTCTTAGATGTCTGCAACCAAAATTCCTTACTCAAAGTGCACAAAAGCGATAGCTTTGGACAGTATAGACCCAAGCCTAATAAGGATCTATTTATGTGGAAGTGCTACTTATGTGGAACATAAAGTTTGACTAAATTCTGTGCATTAGTTTTTGAAATACAGCTATCGCAAAATCGTGAAAAATGCTGCATAGCAGCGCCACCTGCTATATGATATACATAAAAAGCTAATCTGGCATCAAATTATGTCGAGGTTTAACAGAATATGACGTTTGATCAAATTCCGTGCAATAGTTTTTGAGATATAATTATCGCTAAAATCATGTAACTCGTGAAAAATGCCACATAGCAGTGTCACCTGTTGGACGATTTACACCAAAAACAAATCAGCACCAATTTTTAT
>CAWVRF010000318.1:0-256669 GCA_963932465.1 Maratus speciosus
GCCGTTTAACGATCACTACATTGACTTTAAATATCACTGATGCCAGTATCATACCATTTGAAACTAAACTCGCGTTTAACCTGACTAAAAGTATTCCAATTTTTTTATCCGATTTTTTTCTCCTTTTGTTTATTTTTTCATTATGTTCAAGAGTTTCAATAAAACTTAAAACTTCTCTTTCTAGCATTTCTGAAAATATTCTAGCAGACCTTTATGAAATATGATTAGATGCGGCAGTAAACGATCAATATCAATACGTGATCAGTCTAGTTTGCATCTGTTCACATGCTGTTGTTACCATTCGCAAAATTATAACGAAAGCTGATATTAGTGGTACGTACGTTAGCGTAATGCATATACAGGGTGTTTCAAAACGATATGTCAGAAACATAAAGGCAGCTATAGGGGATCTTAATAAGGCAGATTTCGTATAGGAATGTGGGTGCAAAAATGCAGCGTTGAGGCAGTACAGGACGCTGTTAACTTCGACGGATGAAAGTGCTTCGCTGACTTAAATCGTCATTCTCTCACGGATTTCGAGCAACATGCATCGTTACACCAATACGGAGTTTGCCTATATGCTATGGAGCTATGCAAGAAAATGGTCCACACCCAACGCACGTCGAACAGCTCTCGAGATTGGCGAAGGACTATTCTCTACTGTGCGTAATACTGATTCTTCCACTTTAGGAATTCTGTGACATCATACAGTGACCGTATTACGCCTGGAAGCATAATGCGTTCCACTCGCGCACAGCTCCCAATGAAGACGCTCAAATGTTCGGTGATCCGGCAGAATCCAACCCGGAAATCGTTCCATGTAAATCATTTGAGCTGCCAATCCATTTCCTTGCGCAAGCCCATATACATGAAATGCATGTCGACAAGCTGCGCATTGGTGTTATAATGCATGATGCTCGAAATCCGTGCAAGGAATAACGATTCAAGCCAGCGAAGCGCTTTCAGAGGCCGCACTCAACAGCACCCTCTAACGCCTCAGCGCTGCATTCCCGCACTCCTATTCGAATCTGCTTATTTAGGTTCCCTCTACCTGCCTTTACATTTCTGACATATAGCTTTGAAACACACTCTATACAGACTTGGCAGATGGAATTAAATTTCCAAAACGAAAAATAAAACATGTGTAACTATATACTTTTAAGATGGATGCTGCTGAATAAATTCAAAATATCTGCTTCAACTTTGGATGCATTGCGTTATGTTTTAAGAAACTTCGATTGAATATTTCATGTTTAAGTTAGGAGTCGATTAAATCTGAACGAAAACCAGTAAGAAAGCCACGAAACCAAAAGATTTACCAGCTAATTAACAATCTAACGTGAAAGACTTAGATGAAATTCATTTAATAAGTAAAATATTAATGTTACATTAAACATGGAATGGATTATTTTTTGAAAACTTTATACAGAAGGTGTCCACATATTAGTGTAACGATTTTGAAAAAAGAAATTTATAAACAAAGATAAGAAATTTATTCTCTTAAATGCTCAGTCTAAGAGGCATTTTTATGGAATTATCATACTACAGTTTCCACGTTAAAAGAGCTTTTCTTAAAATATACATGTTCATTTTGATCCACTCAACGACCATCTTCCACAGCTCATAAAACGTTTTGGAATGCCACTTATAAAGGTTTGCTATAAAAGTCCAGATATACACTAATACAGGGGTCATGAAAAAAGGTGTCCCTGATTTGGAAATAAAATAACTAAGTCAGTAATAAAGATAAATCATTTATTTTTACACTGTTAGATTGGAAAAATCTGAGGGTTTTCTTCTTCTTTTTTTACATTATAGGCATCCCCGACTTACGTAAGTAATGCGTTCCGTAACTTTTGCGTGAGTCGAATTTGTAAATTCCTTAGGGTAAAAGTTCGTCAGAAACTGCAATATTTATTATATATATATATAATATATATATATATATATATAGTATATACATTATTTACACAGTATTATTTTATAAATAAAGTAGCATGCAGCAGTATTTACTTGGATATAAATTATAAAAGTATGAAAAAATATGAAAACAAATTGAAAGGACACTTTTAAAATAAAAAGTATCTTGTGGAATATGGAATATATAAATTTAACATTGATGAATTAATTTATATCAATTTTGAAACTACATCAAACGAACAGCTCTGAAGCTGGAAGAAAAAATACACTCGTTCCTCTTCACCGAAGCTTTAAAATTAGGTTTCGTTATAGTTTGAATTCAGCTAACAAATTGTAAATGTTAAACAGAGGGGGGTGGGGGGGTTGGCTCATTTAATTAGATTTGTGTTTATTTTGTTAAAGATTTAATTGTATATCCCAATAAAAGTA
Source organism: Maratus speciosus (assembly GCA_963932465.1). Classification (NCBI taxonomy): domain Eukaryota; kingdom Metazoa; phylum Arthropoda; class Arachnida; order Araneae; family Salticidae; genus Maratus; species Maratus speciosus. The sequence goes on from CAWVRF010000318.1 coordinate 2,350, forward strand.
TAACTATATCTAATATATAAATAAATGTAATTTTCGAATAAATGTAATTTTCGAAATTTCTTACGTAAGAGCGAATTTACGTAAGTCGAGTATTACGTAAGTCGAGGGGTGCCTGTACTTAGAAAACGTCAACATGAGTTCCCCCTGTTGCTCGATAAACGTCTAAGCGGTACTCGATGTCTATCCAGGTACGTTTTAAGTTGTTTAAAACAATGAACAATGGTTTTGTTTATATGTAGATCTTCTCCATACGTACGGCGAAATTGACGTTGTACCACAATAACAAATTTAGACCCGGTGTACAACAACAGGCGTACACTCACCATGATTACTGTGAACTGACTGATGAGTAATGGCATCGCGTCAGGAAGTGGCATCGACGGTCCCGTCGAGTTCAACGCAATCACCGCTACCGAAACACCTTCAAATGTTCTACAATTTTACGTTGGTTTCGTACCGAATAATTGCTTTTTTTACATTACTAAGAAAATTTCAACGTGATTTCCCCCTGTTGCTCGACAAACGTCTAAGCGTTAATCGATCTCCTTCCAGATGCGCTTTAAGCTGTTTAAACCAGTGAACAATGGTTTTGTTTGTACAAAAGTATGACGAAAATGACGTCGTACCACAAAAACAGATTTAGATTCGGCGTACAACAACACGCTGTACGCTCACCATGATTACTGTGAACTGACTGATGAGTAATGGTATCGCGTCAGGAAGTGGCATCGGCGGTCACGTCGAGGTCAACGCTATCACCACTACCAAAACACCTTCAGATGGTCTACAATTTACGTTGGTTTCGTACCGATTAATTGAATATTTCTTGTGTAATTTATTTTTAAAATCACGGATACATTTTTCGATGACCTTGTATATAGAGGACAAGTCGATGGACTTGGTTGGATTTAAATGGAATATTTTCATCAATTCCGGTTTTCTTTCTCTTTTTTTCTAAAATATAGCAATAGATTTATAGATATTTCTGGTAGTTATTCTAATGCAACTTAACACTGGGAAGGTTTGTTTAGGTAAAGTGTTGGGGTTAAAAACAAGTGTTAAAACATATAATTGATCGTAATCCAAGTTTATTTTGACTTTATTTTCTATTTTCCTTATTTTAAGTTTTCCATTATAAGATAATTCAGCAATAACATAAAACCTTTAGCAAAACTTTCTTTTGTTTTCCTCTCAACCAAAATGTTGTACCTTTTTCTCCTCTTTTTCTATTACAATCAAATAAATATATCCAATCCTTATTAATTCTAACTGCGTTTTTCCATTTTTCACCTGCAAAATAATTTTCATACAACAATATGTACATAGTCTTAAACATAGTCTGCACATAGTCCTAACATGCATTAGTAGATGGACATAGTTTTTATTATTATTATTATTATTAGTTTTAAGTCAGATTTTATATTTTTTTTTTACAGTTTCGCTAGAGATGTTTAAAGATTTTGTGATAGCCCTTTAAGGGTGGTTCTTTTAAAACATGAGATGCGACTTTGGATATAATAAGCGATGAATATACACCTTTGCTGCGTATTCATTTTTTTTAAAAATCTTTTTCACAGTCAAATATATATTTTGACGTTTCTTTCTTTTTTTAGGTGATTTGGTAATTATATAAATATACGTAGAACCTATAGCCGTCGTCTGGGTTCGTCCGTCTGTCTTTCTGTCCGCATATGAGAGCGCAAAAACTACGCAACCGAATGGTTTAAAATTTAATACATATAATCGATGCATAATTTTGTCGAGTCATTTTAAATTTATGGAAAATCAAATAAAAACTTTAAAAAATATCAATAAAAGTTTTCTTCATTCTATTAAATCCTTTCATACGTAAATAATTCATTGATATCCCATGATAGGTAATGATTCTAGGTTGTCATTGTTATTCGGTCCTATTTCAGATTAAGTCATATTATTTCCGTATTACTGAATCTAATATCTATAATCGTAATAAATTTTGTATTCATGCATTTCGCATAAGAGTGCACCAGCTATTGCACCAAGATCTGAATATTTATAAAATTAGTTTATAGTATGAACGCACCTCATTCGTCACGTTTGACGTACAATTTCCGTCTTGTTATTAATTATGTCACTTGTGTGTATGCAAAAATATTGAAACCACCTTTTCACATTTTTTTTTAATAATCGAATACCAGTATTTCTCTTCGTGAAGCGCAAATGCATAGATTTCGATCCATTGTTTATTTTCTAGACATTTTAAGGCAAAGAATATATTTAAATATGCAGACGACAATTAAACCCTCTTCGGAATTGATGATGCCATATAGGTTTTTAGCCCCCCGTACGGTATGATATTTCTTTCTCCCAGCTTATTTTGCGTCGTCTCAGAAAAAAATAACGTTACCTTATAGAAGCCAGTCGTAAAACAAAGCAGTACGATTAAATACTCTATAGCAATTTTTTAACTTCTAAGCATCGCACATTTTCAATTTTTTACACCGTCGTATTGGGGGAAAAGTACTTTTAAATGCAATTTGTTTGAAAATTGCATCAGCATTTATTTTTTGAAATATTAAATTTTTTGTAGTTTTTCGAACCATTTGCTTAATATTGGCAACGGAAGTACTCCATTTATGTAGAAAGTAAAGAAAAAGTAGTTGTAAAATATTAATTATATATTTTGTTGCCATTTTTTCATAATGTAATTAAAATACGTGATATTTTGAAAAAAATATAAACGAATGATTTCTGTTAAAACATGGAGCTATTATAAACTATATTTAATTTTAAGTGTCTATAATAATGTTACAAACAAATGAAGGCCTATGAATCATTGGACAGCCGGTTTTTTTTGGGGTCGAGTTTCTTTAATGACGGCATCTTTTTACTGCATTTGTGTATTATTTTGCGATAGTGACGTCGTATGCCTACTTTACTGTAGATGTTTAAGAGTGGATCGTAAGTGTGGGATTCTTAAGCGGATGCGAATGACGTCATTTCATCAAAAACATCAAAATCATCAATGTCATCGTCATTCATCAAAAGCGTGCGCTGTAAGTTTTAAAATTGAAATATGTTTTGTACTATTTATATATACATTTTTTTTTCATCGGGGGCGACACTGAATTCTGAAAAAGCAGAATTCCTGTTTTCTAGTATTTTTATTTTGCTCATTTAAATTTAAATGATACAAAATGTCAAAATCATTATAAAGTATCCGAATATTCTCTGTATTAAAACGTAAAAACAATGACCGAACTTAGTTTCTTTAATAACAGTTAATAATAAATTATTAAAATATTTAAAGTGCTGTCGTTTCTTAAGTTTAGTTTTATATTTATCGAAAAATTTTATATTTATCATTAAAAACTTCGGATATGTATTTTTTCGACAAAAGTGAAATAAACCAATGAGATACATGTGTAATAAATATTATTCATCTAAGATGCGTGATTTTTAATAAATTCAAAAAAAATCATTCGAATTCGTTATTTAAGAAATTCTAATTAGGTATTTAATATACAAATAAGACGTTGTTAAAATCTGAAACGAAACAGGTAAGCGATTTACTGTGTTAGATACCACGAAACAATGAATAGTGCGAATTAATTAGAAACATAAATTCAAAGTCTCAGACGACGTTAATCTCATGAATAAGATGATTACAAGTATAATATTGCATTTCCATTAAACTTAGAATGGATTTTAGAAATTATTTTACATAATATATTCCTACGTAAAAGATATTAATTCTAACACAATTAACTTTAAATAGAATTTAATCTATTTATGGGAGTTGATAATTCATTATATAACTAGAGCTGTACACTGTTAAAAATAGATGTCACTTTACAGCGTAATATACTGTAAATTACTGTACTGCTGTAAATATTGCGCTTACCCGCTAAATATCAGTCGTTGGCAATAATAATCTGTTATTGACTGCAACTGATCATTTTTTCAATAATATTCTTGCTCCAGCAGTTATATGCAGTCTAGAGATAACACAACGCAGGCTTTTACAGTTTTTTACAGCTGATCACGGACTATTTCAGTAAATCACTTATTTGCCATCGCAAAAAGTGATCGAACGCACAGTGGGGTATTTTACAAATCTGGGCGGCCAAAAGTCGATTTCATAAAGTACAACGCAGGATCGAATGGATGGATATAAGTTGAAACTGAATCATTGGGGAATCACGTGATGCGATTTTTATCTCCTTTAAGTGAACGATGACCTCCTGTTATTAGTTGAAACTGGAGTGTTGCGTTAAGTGCATGAGTGTCAAATCGTTCTTCATTGTGACTTTCTATTTTTGAATTTGAATAACTTTAGTTTTGGAAGTATTTAAAATCTAATCGTTATGGATAGTGACGAGGCAGGTATGTATCATTATTTTTTTAAACTTTGAATTGAGAAAGAAATAGGTTTAGTATTTTCAAAATTAATTTAAAATAACGCATATTTTTCTATTATTTTTTCCCTTGTTTCCCAATTCACGAAGGGTTTAGTTATATTTCCAAACATTTCCAAGCAAAGTTACTTGTTGTACCAATAAATATACACCCTTCTATTTGTGTTTTCGTTTAAAGTAGTTCCACCTTTGTCCCCTTTTTAAAATGAAGGCGATATAAATATGCTCTTCCAAAATTCTGAGTAAGCATACAAAATTACTATATATTGATTTTTAACTGATATTTATCATATAAATTTTAATATGAAAAAAAATTGTTATGATTCAATAGAAAGTGATCATATTTGTTTATTTTTCAGTTATTCTGATTGAAATTAAATTTATATAATTAAAAAAAATTTGCTTTAAAGTAATGTATTCATTCCCTTTTATCTCTTTTTAAGCTCTTTTCAGATAATTGAAATAATTTATTGCTCGTTATTAACATTTGTTTATCTAAAAAATAAGTCGAGGCAATTTTCACATGTTTTTGTTAAAAGTTAGCGAAAGATTGTGAGATATTTTTAAAAATAAGAGATAAAATGATGTTATCTATCTAAATTGCATATAATTATTATGCATTCTTTTTTGTTCATATTTTGTATTTATTTTTATTCAGGGCCTTCGAATGTCAGAGTAATGACTCGAAAAGAATTTTTAAACATTATGCAACAGCAGAATTTGCCAAACATTAATCATAGATTAAATTTCCTTGAAAATTGCCTTCTTAATGGCGATAATTTTGATGATGATGAAATTAAAAACCTCAAGCACAATTTCTCCCAATTTAAATATCAGTTCAAGAGAAAATGAATCGAAGCCCATTATGTGTTAGATAAACTTGTGAAAAATAATAAAGAATGGCTTGAAGGTACAGTAATAATTTCAAGAAAAATAAATCGACCAGGAAGGCCAGCAAAAGCTTTCACTGAATCAAGTGGCAGGTCAAAGCGGAGAAAGTCTGAAAGTTTGAGGAGCTCGACTGATGTGGAAGTACTTACACATACTTTACACAGAAGATTTTTTACTGACCCATCTCTAGCAGCGGAAATTACCGGCATTGATGAAAATTTAATTTATCGATTTAAAGTTATTCTTGAAACCATATCCAGTGGCCACAAAATTCACCTTGATAAATTTAAGAATATACAGAAAAAAAACAGCAGATCTCTACGTCCAGCTATATAAATGGTATCCAATGTCACCCACAATGCATAAAATATTAATCCATGGACGCATTGTGATAGAGAAAGCTTTACCAGTAGGCCAATTGTCTGAAGAAACAGCCGAAGCACGGAACAAACATTTTCGATTATTTCGCCAAAATCTATCGCGTAAATTTTCAAGAATTTCTTGTAACCGTGACAAGCAACCTCAACAGATTGCTTTTGAGTTCAGATTTAGTTTTAACTGGAATAAGACCCACGATAAGAAAAAAATCAAAATTGTTCCGTAAAGAAACTCTAGAAATGTTACTGCCTATGGAATCTTCTGAAGCTCGTGATCCAGAGGATTCTGATTATGAAGAAACAGATTACGATTCTGAATTATCATCTGATTAAAAGATCCCACCTTGGTGATTTACAAACTAATTGTTCTTATCATTAATAATCTGTTTTTATAATTTATTCAATATATTATTCCATTTTTTTATCATGATTATCATTTATTTTATAATACTATTTATCATGATTATCATTTATTTTATAATACTATTTATCATAATTATCATTTATTTTATAATACTATTTATGATAATAATTTATTTTATGATACTGTTTATCATATTATCATTTATTTTATAATACTGCTTATCATAAATATCATTTATTTTATAATACTAATTTTGATCAATAAATATCAATACGAAGTTGCAAAACATCCATGATTTTCAAGTTATTAAACAATATTTATTTCAAAAAGTGCATTTATTTACTGCTTTAAACGTTTAAATTAGTTTAAAAGAAAAAAATAATTTTGGCCGCCCAGATTTGTAAAATACCCCACTGTGGAACGGTGGCTTACAGCGCCACAGCGGGGAGCCCATTTTATATTCTGAACAGTCAAGAAAGACCACGTTTTCCGCCGTGAACTTCAATAGACTTTTTTGACTATCATCTTCTTTGATTGTACAGTCGTGGAAAAAAAAAAGTAAACACCCCCTACTAACTCCTCAACAAATTATCGTAGAAGAAAGTTACTGGTACCAAACGAATGGAAATAAAGTCTACTTTTAAATTATGTATATAAAATTTGCTTAGGGGGCCATCTACATATTAAAACGAATCCAAACTTCATTTTTTTCAATGACAATACTCAATTTTAACAAGATATTTCAAATCTCCGGTTCAAATTATGCCTAGGTACCGAATTTCAAGTCATTTGAACGATAAGTTTTTGAATTATAAACATTCAAAATTTAGTGCTTCTAATGTTAAATTACATTTTCATATTTTTAATTATATCTCCAGAAATTATGCTCCTAATGTGCTAATTTTTTTTGTAGCAATAATACTAATTTACCCAAGCATAAATACGCTGAATTTGCAATTTTTATAATTTTATGATATGAATTATGAATTATGAAATTAATATTCGAAAAAATTAGGAATTACAACCTACAATTTTTTTGATGGATTTAGATTTATTAAGTCCTGCTTTATGTAAATCCCAAATTTCACATTTTTCTTCCTAGTAGTTTTCAAATTATGCTTAAAAAATGGCAAAATGATTGTTTAAGGGACCGTCTATAATAGAAGCGACTAGATATTTTGAAATTTCTTCTGCTGCCCCGTAATCTAGCAGGCTTCATTGACTTCTTAACCCTCCGACTGTCTTGAAAAAGGGCAAAATTGTAAAGTTGTTTTCTCTGCCTTTTGTTTTAAATGCTAAAAAAAATGATTCTTTGAACATTTTATAAAAAAATCTTAATAAGGAATATGAATGCAATCCTTGTAACTATTAATCATTGTTCAGTGTATTAAAAACACATTAAATCAATAGAATTATATTACTTTAAATATTGCTTGTATTGCAGTGAAACCTGGAGCTTAGTGAACGTATTAACACGGGCTTGTCAGTGAGGGGGTTTAAGGTGCCTTGATCAAGATGGGGGCTCTCTCGGTCAACAATCGATTTCCGAACTTCAATTTGGATACAGCCGTTAAAATACGCTCGTTTTAAAATAATTAATTTCTCAGAAACTTATGGTACGAATTGCATAAAAATTCGTTTTTAGGCTAATTGGAGGGTGTAGAGTTCATTTATGCTGTCAAAATTGTGTACTGCTATTGAAAAAAAGTATGTTTGGATTCGCTTTAATATGTACATGGACCCCTAAGCAAATTCTATATACATCATTTAAAAGTAGACTTTATTTCCAATCGTTCGGTACCAGTAACTTTCTTCTATGATGATTTGTTGAGGAGTTAGTAGGGGGTGTTTACTTTTTTTTTTCCACGACTGTACGTAAGTAATAGTAGTAATAACGATGGATTATATTCTAATTCTAGAGGATTGACAGCCTTCCCATTCTAAAACACGGTAAGTGATAGATTTTTATTTACATTTAAATGTCCGCATAAGTTTCCGTTATGATTTTACCTCTTCAATCTCGCTCCCGTCAATAACACGGGCTGCAGGGCTGGAGATTTAATTGCTGGAAAAAAACTTCTGAAATCAGAAAGTTTAATTGGCATTTCCGTGTGAAGTCTTTGAATATTACCATTTGGGTTTGGTTTTTGGCGCTGATTGTGATGTTGGACTCTGTATTGCATGTTTCGAAATATATCAGTCGCAAAAAAATTATTAATAATCAAAATTTAATGTATATATATTATTTCAAATATTATTTGTTAAAATTTGTGTGATGATGATAAATAAACATATAAGATTTAAAATATATAGGTCTTATTCGCATTAATTTGTATGATGTAAAACAAACATTAAGACAAAAAATTCTGGCTTGATGACTTTTCTACAAATGTGAATTTGTTCAATAACATCTTTTTTTTTTCGCCTTAAAAAAACTAATTGAATATTTTATTTAGAAACCTTATAATTATATTTCTGTAATAAAAAATAGGTACTTTTTTGATAGTTTTTCCAATTATTAAGCTATCCTTAATGGGTTAAAGAACATTATTGTACTATTGTGTAATAAAAAAGGAATAATAAGATAATAATACATTATTATATATTGTTAATACATTATTATTGCGTTTTAATACTATCATTACGTTGTTTATTATTATTATACTTTTATATTATTACGCTGTTATATTATTATTATGTTTTTATATTATTATTACATTATTATTAAATTACATTATCAATGATTTTTTCAATCTCAGGAAAATACACACTTCCCAACTCTAAAAACTTTTAATACATTTTACTTTTAATACATTCATTTAAAATTACTTTCTAAATTTCAGTCACTGCATTTCTTTTTCTCATCCTAAATAATAATAACAATAATAATAATAAAATTAAAATAAAACAAAATAAATAAATAAATAAATAATAGATAAATTGCTATGATTAACAAAAAGTTGAATATTGCAGTGAAACATAAGAATTCAAATAAATAAAAAGGGTAATTCTTTAGGCAACGATTGTGAAAATATTTTATAATGTTGTCATTTAGGAATTATTTACTTTGAAGTAAGATTGTAAAGATTTTTTTCTTATATTTCAACAATTGGTGAAAAGGTATTAAATAAAAACTATAAAGATATTTAAAGTGTTTTACTAAACTATTTACATGTTCGTTAGATTCACTTTCAATTCGTTTGTGTTAATAAAATTAATAAAGTCATCTTTTTAAAGAGAATTTTTAATCCTGTGTAATAAGTATACGTGTGGGAGAAGAGGCGTGTTTGAAGTATTAATTTTATTTATTTACAAATTTCTTTTTAAACGTAAGATTTCAGCGATATTAACTTCGCAGGATGAGAAAAAGAGATGACTGAAATTTTGAAAATTATTTTAAATGAATTTGTTTAAAAGTGGAAATCTAAGTTTGGGGAGTTGTGAAGGGTCCATTTTTCTTTGGTTGAATTTTGTGAAAGACATATCACTGATAATTTAGAATAATGCAATATAATAATAATGTATTATTATATTATTATTCCTCTTTTATTACACATTAAAGTTATAAATGTGATAATTGATAATGTTATTTTGACAATTTTAAATTAAGAAGGAAACTTATGCGAATATTTTATGTATAAGGTATAAATACATAAAAAGCTGTCACTTACTGTATTTTAGAATGGGTATGCTAATAATCCACTAAAATTAGAATATTATACATCGCTGTTGCTAGCATCTACATATGCATTTTCAATTGCCCACAAATTGGAAAACACAGAGAATATAATCTCTTTTATGGAAATTGAAATAAAATAATAATTGATTAAAAAAATGTCATATACACTCATTTATAATCTATATATTACTATGATTTACGGTCAGATACGTTCTTGAAAGTTACTGTGGTGTACTGTCAGGTACGTTCTCTAAAATTACTGACATTTACAGCCTCATACAGTCTAAATAGATAACAGTACATACTGTAATATTCCAGGAAAGGGGAGGAATCTGTGCTGCCAAACTTTTACCGTAATTCAATGGTGACATTTTTATCAGTAAAATTTAATAAAGTTTCATCCTTTTACGAGCATTTTTGTATTATAAAAAATTGAAAATACTGTCGAACTCGTTTAATATAAGTACGGCTAAGACGAGGACATCATTGAAACGAGCAAATTGCACGTTAGAAATGGTTCATAACTTAAATGATTTCACGGTTCAGATATTTCACGGTTTTCAAGCGCCATAAAAACAGCATCTCATCTAATACGGGCAATACATCCGTTCTTTTCACTGTGGTTTTGGGCGAAAAATGGGGAATGAGGAAAGAAATCCCTTTCTCATCGACCACTGTTCACTCTCTGTAGTGATATTTCTACATTACAAATGTCTGTCAAAATCTAGTAACTTATTAATTTTACCAAGCAGAATTTCGGCCTTCAAGGAAACCCCGCCCGAGCAAATGCAGAGGTATGTCCTCGGGTCTTTAAAGGATGAAATTAAAATGACAGAAATGAGGACGGTTCAAATACTGTCGATTTGTAAGATTTACAACTAACAAGGAAGGTCCCCATACGTGCATCCTTAAACAAATCTACAAAAGTTACAGAATGTTCTTTTCGTGCTGGTAATATACATTTCCACACACACACACAAAAAAAAATTCCGGCGGAACCTCGACATAGCGTCCGTTAAAAAAAAAAAAAAAAAAAATGTTTATTTGGCGATTTATTACCTGTTGGCGATGGAATAATAATAATAATAATAATACTCTTTATGTCGAGTTCTCTTTAAGGAAAAACTTTTCAAACTGAACTTGTTTAAGTATGTTTAACTTACATAAATACACTTTTATAACTAAGGATTTGTCATAGATTTATATGTATCTATAATGAAATTTGACAATCGTTTAACAATGGTTTAGAACAAAATGTAAAGGACTAAAATTGCTTCAAACTCAAAATTAAGGTCCGATTCAGAGTACTGTCAATTTGACTTCGATATTGTTTGTGTCTGAGACAACAAGAGAATAGCTGTTGTGAATAGTATTGTTGCCATGGAAACAACGACTTATTTAATAACGAAATGTATAAGTAGACCTTTCTTAATATGACAGTTATTTTTAAATTACACTTAAAATACTTCGGCAACACGCAACTAGTATACTTTATATAAACTTATAGAAAAAAATAATAAACTGTTTCATCGTTTAAGTTTAAATTCATTAAGTACCGCGCATTCGAATAATCATTTAACAAGCAATTTCGAAATGCAACCACTGCAACGTACCTGCGTACGTCATAAACTCTCCTATTTGAAATGTCAAGACGTATGTGCATACATCCTCATTTTAAGTCCAGAATGCAATATTCTAAACGTCTTTTTTTTTTACGTCGTTAATTGTTATTGTGATTGGTTTTGTACGGGCGTTATAGCATAAACATACATAACTTATATTTTTATTTTCTACATTTTTGCGCTTTATTTTAATGTAACATTAGATCAAAAAGCTTACGAACTTTATACGTGAGATAATTGTTTACTTCGAACCTTATTTGTGTTCGTATAATATAAATAAACATTTATTTCATCTCCTTACATTACCAGTAATTAAATAAATCACATTTAATTAAAAATAATGACATAAACTACTTTTGACGAAATTTAATATATCTGGTATTCAATATACTATCACTAAACAAATATGGTGCTTAAGGGGCTAAGTTAACTTTAGTGCTGAGGTAATTAGAGCAATCAATAGTTGTAATTAATTTAATTTTGTTTAATTTGTTTTAATTGTATTCTTTTCTACACGGTATTTATTAGTACCAGCAAATACGAGGACTTTCATAATTCTCTTGCTTCTAGTATTAACAAAGTTCGAATATACCTTCAAGACAAAGAAGATATAAATCATTGATTTGCATTTGCAACAATATTCTTTTAAGGTGCGTGATGTAGAATAAATTTAAAATAGTCTCTGAAATTTAAAACATTGCGTTGAATTTTAAGGAATTCCGATAACATATTCCATATTCAGATAAGACGTCAATAAAATCTGAGCGTAAACATATAAGCGCGTTACAGAGTGTGATAGGTATCACAAAAGAAACAAACTTACCAGTTAATTAAAAATTTCAAATTAAAGGTATTGGAGGAAATTCTTTTTATAAATGGAGAATTGCAAGTTAAATATTAAAGTTTCACTAAATTCTTAGGGGATTTTTTTTAAACCCATATTGGACCACACCGATTAAATATTTTTGAAAATTTTTAAAACTTCAATTATATCATTAATATGGTGTAATTAAGTAGATACTAGCAAAATTTTGAAAAAAAGTTTTTAATTTTTTAAGTAACTAGTTGTCCTATAAACAGGACATATTAGTAGGACACATATTAAGGACTAATAAAATGCATACATAAACTAATTTTATGAGCAAATATTTTATTTTACTTTAAAAATACTGTTTATGTTGTGCAAAATTACTCTATGATTTTTCCAATAAAAGATGATAATTGTAGATTATAAGATTACAATTCTTAAAAAAATTTTTTAAGTAGATTTTTTTCAATTAAATTTCAATGGGTTACTTGTTTTTTTGTTTATATATTATACTTTTATGTATTTTAAAGACGTCACAACAAAATGCATCCAAAAATCCTTACCAATTTTATTTTTTTAAATGTTTTATTAGCTGTCCTATTTATAGGACAGCGGTCCAATATGGGTTAAGTTTGCATATGATTGCGTAATGTAAAAAAAGGAGCGAATTTGTTTCTTCGGTTACAGTTGATTATTAATTATGAAACAATTTATGGTGTGATCATTTAATAAGATTAAATTTTTATTTACAAGAATTTGCCTACAATTAAAAAATACAAATATGTAATTTCAAAACAAAGCAGACATAAGTTTTGTTTTTACATGTGTAATAAATAATATTTTTTTAAAGATGCGCAATGCTGCATAAAATCAAAATAATAACTCTAATTTATTTTCTTAAGGTATTAAGATTAGAGATTTGGTTTTCAAATAAAACGTTGATAAATTCTAAAAGGAAAGAGATAAGCGAGTTGCAGAGCGTGATAGACATAACGAAATTCAATTGTGCCAGTTAATTAAAAATGTAAACTCATTGTTTCAGACGTCAATCTCACGAATAAAAATATTATAACTAAAATAATGCATTTTCGTAAAACTCTGAATTTGTTTCTATGTATCATATTCCACCGTAAAATATATTAATTTTAATATAGTTCACTTTAAATAGAATTTAATATCTTCTATGGAAATCGACAATTTTATATGTAATTTAATATTTTAACTATTAATTTTTGGAGCATTTTTATATTATAAAAATATACAAATATATGCTTTGAGGGAAAATAAGATATAAACCATTGATTTACATTTGTAATAATATTCTTTTAAAATGCGTGATGTTGAATAAATTTAAAATTCTCTCTCAAAATTTAAATGCATTGCATTATATTTTAAAGATTTCCGATTAGATATTCCCCATTCAGATAAGACGTCAATAATATCTGAGCGTAAACAGATAAGCGCCTTCCAGAGTATGATAGGCATAGCAAAAGAAACAAATTTACAAGTTAATTAACAACTGAAGTTCGAAGTATTGGATGAAATTTATTTCATGAATGGAGAATTTTCCAGGTTAAATATTAAAGTTTCATTAAGTTCTCAAGGGATTTTTGAAAATATTTTCATACGATATTATAATGTAAAAAATGAGTGAATTGTATTGCTTCAGTAAAATTTGATAATTATAAAAATATTTATCGTGTAATCATTTAATAAGTTTAAATTTTTATTTATAGAGAATTTGCATAAAATTAAAAATTGCAAATATGTATTTTCAAATGAAAGGAGTTTTTTTTTTTTTTTTTTTTTTTTTTTTTTTACATGAGTAATATACCGGGCGTCCTAAAAAAGACTGGCTGATTTTAAAATTCGATAACTTCCAAACGGTGACAGATATTTAAAAAATTCTTGCAGGAGGGTTATGCATGAGGTCAAAAGTTTTTTTACAGAGATTTTCGATTTTAGTTTAAATTACAGAAAATAGATGGCGCTGTAAGCAATAGGCCCTAAATACAGGCTTGGTTTTTTGTCCTTTCCCTTCTTCCATGCGGAAAAAGGAGATTAAAATGTATTGAATGGGTCCCGAAGTGCCAAATATCGAGCATGAATTTAGCGTCTATTGATCGCGGCGCCATCTATTTTTTGTAATTCGAACTAAAATTGAAAATCACTGTAAAAAAACTTTTGACCTCATGCATAATCCTCCTGCAAAAATTTTTAAAGCATCTGTCACAGTTTGGGAGTTATTGAATTTTAAAATCAGTCAGTCCTTTTTTAGGACACTCGGTATAATAACTTTTTAAGATGCGTAATGCTTAGTAAATGCAAACAGTCGAATTGAGTTTTAAGGAATTTTGATTAGGGAAACGAGGAAGACCACGGAAGAACTGGGTGGATGATATTGCAAAGGCAATGACGGATAGAGGCCTGGTGGAGGAATGGACCCTTGACCGAAAAAAATAGAAGAGGACACTTGTACATTCTTCGGATGGCGGCATATGACGCCACAAACCGAGTTTATATAGATAGTTTTTATGTTAAAGAAACGTTAATAACGCCTGAGCGGAAATAGATACGTAACTTGCAGATTGTGATTGGTATCACAGAACAAAATGAGTTCCCAGTTTATTAACAAATATATTCAAATCTTAGGTAAAATTCATTTCACGAATTTCAAACAGCGTGTCAAATAATAAAATTTTATTAAATTCATTATGAAAATTTGAAATCTTCCCATACAATTTATTAAAATGTAAAAGTGATGACTAAATTTAACTTCCCCGATATAAGTTGATAATTATATCACAGTAGTACTGTCATTTAATACGTTTAAATTTTCTCTTTTTGAGCAATTTGATATTGTTAAAAATTGCAAATACATGTTTTCAAAACCAAATAGTTCTTAACCATTTTTTCACAAGCGTAATTATACAATTTTAAAATTGAATAAATTCACAATGGTCGCACGAATTTGTATTTTAAGAAAGTCCGATTACAGATTTTAAAATCAAGTAAAACGTCAATAAAGGAAGAGAAAAAACAGATTTGCAATTTACAAAGTTTGGTTAGTATCTTGAAATAAAGAGATTTACGAGTTAATTAACAACTGAGAGTTCTATCTGAAATTCGTTTCATGAATTTTTCATTTCACAAATGAAGTTTTCATGATAATGAAGTTTATAATTGAGTTTCCATATAAAAATATGTAAATATACATTTGTAGGAAAAAGAATATACAAACCATTGCTTTGCTTGTGTAATGATATTATTTTAATGTGTATGATGTTGAAGAAATATAAAATAGTCTATCGAACTTTAAATGCCGTTGCCTTGTATTTTAAGGAATTCCGATTATATATTTCCTATTGAGATAAGACTTCAATAAAATCCGAGCGTAAACAGACAAGCGTATCACAAAAGAAACAAACTTACAAGTAAATTAACAAATGAAATTCAAGGTATTGAATGAAATTCAATTCATGAATGAAGAATTGAAATATTAAAGTTTCATTAAATTCTGGGAGGATTTTAAAAAAATTCCTGAATATGATATTATAATGCAAAAGAAATGAGATAATTTCATTTCTTCGGAAACCGTCGTTAATTAATAATAAAAATAGTTATTGTGCGATCATTTAAAAAGTTTAAATTTTCATTTATCTAGAATTTGCATACAATTAAAAATCTCAAATATATATTTTCACAACAAAGGATATATAAGCTTTTGTTTCACATGTGTAATAATTAATACTCATTTTAAGATGCGTAATACCGGATAAATTTTAAATAGTTATTTGAATTTGCGTTTAAAAAAAAGGTTCGTTTAGATATTTTATAGTTAATAAAATCATGTACCAAGTATGGATCATGAAAGATTTTCCGACACATTCATAATATTGTAAGGAAACTTCTCCGTTAAACAATGTGAACGATGATGCCTAGGAAACAAATTCAAAAATTAATAATCCATTTGAAAATTCCATTTTGGCAATTATCATCTATAGTAAAAAAATAATTCAAATTCTTTTGTGAATACCTGTATATGGTCTGTCGATTTATATATATATATAAAGAGTGTCCACTCTCAACAGTGTCCAGTGGCTAATTCTTAAACCGTTATTCATAGACATATATTTCCAATTACAAAAACGTTTTAAATGAGATAAAGAAATATTTAAAAAGCGATTTGGGTCAATAAAAACAATTCTTAAAAAATTACAAAATTTAAATTTTTATACGGTCCCCTGGTCCTATAAGTTATATTTAGTAAAATTTTCCTATTACACAAATAAAACAATAAAAAGTCCCGTTCATATAACACTAAAATTGACCGAGTTAGGAAACTTTAAAAATGCATGACTTATACCACTTTTCTGTAGCTGAACACAGATGAGTTTCACCATGCTTTGAGGGGTCATATACCAAATGCTTAAAGTATTCGAAGAACTTATTTCATGTGTATCTGCGCTTTGAAAAAAATCGTACAAGCATTACGATTGGTTTAACTTTTATTAAGTTTCAGATTGATTAAAATATTTGTATTTTAACATATATATTATTTTGTAAGGATTTGAGACTGTTTGTTTTCATGATTTCTTTTAACAAAAATTATGTTGCTTTATAAGTTTTTATTTAACTTCAATGATCGTATGTATGTTCTTCAAGTTCAAAATTTGTACTCGAACTTTAACTCACTTTCGAATATCCGATCGAGATTACATTTTACATACTGACGTAAATCCGATGACAATCTAATATTATGATTTTCGGTGGTTACCATTTATACTTATTTTACAGGATAACACAAAAAATTCTGGATATATTACAGCCAACATGTTTAAAAACAAGCTTTAGATTAGATAACAGAAGACTGCGATGGTTGTGTTTCTTTTTTAACTTTTATATATTTTTAGCACTGAACCCAAAAATTACCTTAATTGTTAACCATAATTTCAGGATTTTTCGCAAATCATAAATTGTCAAAGTTAAAAAAATAACAAAATAACAAAGTTAAAAAATAACAAAAATCGGATACTATAAAATAGAGGAGATGAATGTATTTTTTAACTTTTGATAATTGATTTTTATGCACTTTTTAGCACTGAATCTGAAAATGACCTTAATTTTTAACCATCACGTTAGAATTTTTTTGCAAATCGTAAATGTCAAAGTTAAAATATAACGAAAATCATATACTATAAAACAGGTGTAAAATTCTTTTTATTTAGTTTAATTTTACTTAATTCAATAACTTTTTCAATTTTTTGGCTTATACTGGGATTCTTAGAGCTAAACAGTTGAGGGTCCGATGAGGTACGGGAGGAGGTTCAATTTTATCTTTGAATTTTTTAACTTTGAAATTTACAATGCAAAAATTACTGACATGATGTTTAAAAAGTCCTTCCGGCCAGGGCCGGGAGGAAGAGGTAGCTTTCATATTCCTTATTTTTTAAAAGCCATCTTATATTATTCAAACACACGGAACTCAAATTAGTGGTAGCCGATTATAGAAGATTAAATACTAATTTTTGTCAAGATTGAATATGAATGAGAATTTCGCCAAATTAGTCAGCGTTATCAAAGCTGGTTTTAATAAAGTGATTTATATTTTGTCGCCAAATTCGGTGATATCCCGAATTATATAAATAATTATATTAACCCGAATTATCGGTGATAGCCCGCCATTTTAAAACAACATAATGGGTGCAACAAAGCTCACTAATGAACTTGATCGAGACCTTAGTAATTCCTGTTCAATTGCTTAAACATATCTAAATCGGTTGATATATACGAGTGCTGTTGCAGGCAAAAAAACAGATTTTTCAAAATGTCACACACATTCGAAATTCAAACTGCTATATCTCGGCCTTTTTTTTTTTTTTTTTAGATAAAGGCAAAACAAAAAAAAAAAAAAAAATCCGGAATCTTTGTAACAAGCTGAAACACATAAGAAAAAAAATCTTTTTCAATTTCTAATTTTTTTGTACCTCATTTTAAATTATTTTTTTTTTAATTTTTAAATGGCCGCCATTTTGAAACAAGATGGCGGATGAAGTTAGAAAACGAACGTGGCTGGGAGATTGCTATGTACTATGCACATGCCTTGTCACATCCTAATCGGTTCATAAATACGCGTGTTATCGCGTGACAAAAATCAGATCGTTTCAAAATGTCAGCCAAGCTAGAAATTCAAAGTGCTATAACTCAGCCATTTTTTAAGATATAGACGAAACGAAAAATGCTCCAGAATCTTTGTATCAAGGTCAAATGCATAAGAAAAAAATCTTTTTCAATTTCTATTTTTTTTTTTACCTAATGTTAAATAAAAATTGAAAAAAAAATTAATGGCCGCCATTTTGATATAAGATGACGGATGATGTTGGCCAACGCACTCGGTCGAGACATTGTTATGTACTATGTACACACCAAGTCATATCCGATTCCGTTCAGAAATACGCCTGTTATCGCGTGACAAATATCAGATAGTTTCAAAATGTCAGCCACACTAGAATTTCAAAGTGCTATAACTCAACCGTTTTTTAAGATATAGACGAAACAAAAAATGCTCCGGAATCTTCGTATCAAGCTCAAACACATAAGAAAAAAAAGCTTTTTCGATTTATAATTTTTTTGTACTTTATTTTAAATTTTAATTTTTTTTTTAATTTTAAATAGCCGACATTTTGAAACAAGATGGCGTATGAAGCTGGCCAACGAACTCGGTCGAGACATTGCTATGTTCTATGCACATGCCTTGTCACATCCAAATCGGTTCATAAAAACGCATATTACCGCGTGACAAAAATCAGATCGTTTCAAAATATCAGCCATGCTAGAAATTCAAAGTGCTATAACTCAGCCATTTTTTAAGACATAGACGAAACAAAAAATGCTCCGGAATCTTTGTATCAAGCTCAAACACATAAAGAAAAAATATTTTTCAATTTCTAATTATTTTGTACCTCACTTTTAAATTAATTTTTTTTTTTTTTAAATGGCCTCCATTTTGAAACAAGATGGCGGATGAGGCTCGCCAACGAACTCGATCGATACATTGCTATGTACTATGCACATTCCTTGTCACATCCAAATCGGTTCATAAATCCGTGTATTATCGCGTGACAAAAATCAGATCGTTTCAAAATGTCAGCCATGCTAGAAATTCAAAGTGCTATAACTCAGCCATTTTTTTAAGATATAGACGAAACAAAAAATGCTGCAGAATCTTAGTATCAAGCCCAAACACATAAGAAAAAAAATCTTTTTCAATGTCTAATTTTTTGTGCCTCATTTTAAATTTTAAATTTTTTAAATTTTTTTAAATGGAGGCCATTTTGAAACAAGATGGCGGATGAAGCTGCCCAACGAACTCGGTCGAGACATTGGTATGTACTATGTACACACGAAATTTTATCCAAATCGGTTTTACAGTATGACAAAGATCATATATATATATATATATATATATATATATATATGGATATATATAAATTTATATATATATAAATTTTGAACGGAGGGTGGTTTCGGGGTCTAGGGGTCATGATCGGTGAAAATATACCAAAATTTTTCGGAATCGTTTTCCTCCGAACGCCTGCAATAGGTAGCTTTTTGTAGTGAAAGCTACCTAAAACTAGTAAATCTGCAGATCAGAAGCCTCAACGTCATCTTTGCAAGTCATTGTTTCTTAACACTCATTGCGCAATATTCAACTTCCTACAAATCGCTTTTTAAAGTTTTCAAATTACATAAATATTTATAAACATACAAGATACTTCGTAAAGTTTCAGAAATTAAAAGTGTTAAACAAGTGGTTATACACTGGTGTTCTGAAATTCTGATGAGCTACTTATTCTGGTAACTTTTTAAATCAAAAATTGCATTTCTTCAGGGGGGCTCTGCCCCCCTGAACCCCCCGTAGTCTATTTAAATTTACATTCGTAATTTTTTATTGATTGTGCGGATGGCTATAGTATATCTTAGATTTTTTTTACGCTGTGATTTATAAGGATAAACATAAGTTTTTTTTATAAATTAATAAAATTTAAATTTAAAATAAAATATTCATGTTAACCGTACACAGACAATAAAACTTGAAGTGACGCCAAAAATGTAACCCTAAAATCCGCTACATTCGGAACAACACAACGACGTGCTTAAAAATACAATAATATTTTTAGTAATACAGTTTTTAATTCATAATACAATGAAATGCTACCTTAGAATGCTTATTGCTTAAATATAAGCAGATCATTTTCATTTTACAGGAAAAATGCACGGATGAAGTCAAATAATTCGGTCCCTCTTCCACGTGCTTGTTTTGTTTGGGCCGAATGAGGGCATTTAAATCTGAGCGAAAACGCACATCACATTGCAAACTGCTTTTACGGCATACTGCATCTCCATCTATCTGTTTCCTCCGTGAATAATAGTTAATTTTATTTTACCTAAGATCTTTTTATTCCAGCATCTTTTTTTTCGATAAATGACGTCTAATTCACCTGCTATGCGTACTTACTCAAAACTTTTCATCTTGTTATATTAAGAAATACTCGAGAGTTTTCTTTTTATTTCCAATATGCCGCCATATTAATTTTTCTATTCTTAATTTTATTTTTCATTTTCCTGTTTCACGACAAAACATTTCAATTGAAAATTGTTTAAAAGAAAATATTATTCCAGGTTTTGATTTTCTTGGCAACAACTAAAGAAATATTTGTAAATGTTATGGAAAAATGTTACGTTATTCTCTATGAAAATAATGAACTTTTGTATTTTTAAGCAAAATATTTGAATAAAATAAATAAAATAAATGAAATATTACCTATTCTTATTTCTGGGCTAAAATCCATCTATATGCAAAGATACAAATGCATTAATTCATCCGTTTTGACGCTGGCTTTACTCAAACATTATACACGCAATTATACTAATATTATTAGGACCAAATATGTTGCTAGGCAACAGATGAAAGAAAAGGGAAAAAATGAAATATGCATTATGTCAAATTGATAAAACAAAATCCTTTATATTATTGGAAAACATGCATAAAATTCCCCCCAATATTATAAACCCAATTAAAAAAATCTCGCAAATATATTGACAAAATTTCAAACTAATTGGAATAATTTAATAATCTTGTTTAAAAATTTCAGCATCAAAAATTTACCATTTAAATCCATTTTTCATATGAGCCATTTCTTTCAACAAATGAAAATCTGAAAATCGTCTGACTTGCCATAGACAAGCATTATAGAGAAAAATAAAATGTTCCATATTTCCCGAACGAATGAACCAAATTTAACCAAAAACTATACAGCTAAGTCCGAGTACCGCATCAATATGCCCAGGGAATTTCAAGCCGATCCGATGCTTTTTGCGGCAGTTATCGCGGAACAGACAGACAGACTAACAGACTAACAGAAACCAAAACTTTTCGTGTCTCCACAGTATGCCTTCACTGACGTTTCGGCAATTATACTAGTAAATCTGCAGATCAGGAGCCTCAACGTCATCTTTGCAAGTCATTGTTTTTTAACACTCATTGCATAATATTCAACTTCCTACAAATCGCTTTTTAAAGTTTTCAAATTACATAAATATGTATGAGCATACAAGATACTTCGTAAAGTTTCAGAAATTAAAAGTGTTAAACAAGTGGTTGTACATTGATGTTCTGAAATTCTGATGAGCTACTTATTCTGGTAACTTTTTAAATCAAAAATTGCATTTCTTCAGGGGGGCTCTGCCCCCCTGAACCCCCCGTAGTCTATTTAAATTTACATTTGTAATTTTTTATTGACTGTGCGGATGGTTATAGTATATCTTAGATATTTTTTTACGCTGTGATTTATAAGGATAAGCATAAGTTTTTTTATAAATTAATAAAATTTAAATTTAAAATAAAATATTCATGTTAACCGTACACAGACAATAAATCTTGAAGTGATGCCAAAAATGTAACCCTAAAATCCGCTACATTCGGCACAACACAACGACGTGCTTTAAAAAAAAAAAAAAAAACGGATGAAGTTAAAGAATTTGGTCCCTGTTCCACGTGCTTGTTTTGTTTGGGCCGAATGAGGGCATTTAAATCTGAGCGATAACGCACATCGTATTGCAAAATGTTTTTACGGCATACTGCATCTCCATCTATCTCTTTCCTCCGTGAATAATAGTTAATTTTATTTTACCCAAGATCTTTTTATTCCAGCATCTTTGTTTTCGATAAATGACGTCTAATTCACCTGCTATGCGTACTTACTCAAAACTTTTCGTCTTGTTATATTAAGAAATACTCGAGAGTTTTCTTTTTATTTTTAATATGCCGCCATATTAATTTTTCTATTCTTAATTTTATTTTTCATTTTCCTGTTTCACGAAAAAACATTTCAATTAAAAATTGTTTAAAATAAAATATTTTTCCGGGTTTTGATTTTCTTGGCAACAATTAAAGAAATATTGGTAAATGTTATGGGAAAATGTTACGTTATTCTCTATGAAAATAATGAACTTTTGTATTTTTAAGCAAAATATTTCAATAAAATAAATGAAATATTGCCTATTTTTATTTCTGGGCTAAAATCCTTCTATATGCAAAGATACAAATGCATTAATTCATCTGTTTTGACGTTGGCTTTACTCAAGCTTTATACACGCAATTATACTAATATTATTAGGACCAAATACGTTGCTAGGCAACAGAGAAAGAAAAGGAAAAAAATTAAATATGCATTATGTCAATTTGATAAAACAAAATCCTTTATATTATTGGAAAACATGCATAAAATTTCCCCCAATATTATAAACCTAATTAAAAAAATCTCGCAAATATATTGACATAATTTATTGGAATAATTTAATAATGTTATTTAAAAATTTCAGCATCAAAAATTTACCATTTAAATCCATTTTTCATATGAGCCATTTCTTTCAACAAATGAAAATCTGAAAATCGTCTGACTTGCCATTGAAAAGCATTACAGAGCAAAATAAAATGTTCCATATTTCCCGAACGAATGAACCAAATTTAACCAAAAACTATACAGCTAAGTCCGGGTACCTCATCAACATGCCCAGTGAATTTCGAGCCGATCGGATGCTTTTTGCGGCAGTTATCGCGGAACAGACAGACAGACTAACAGACAGACAGACTAACAGAAACCAAAACTTTTCGTGTCTCCACAGTAAGCCTTCACTGACGTTTCGGCAATGAAGGTCATTTACGGATCCAGTGGTAAAAAATACGTAAAAAACAATTATCAAAAGTTAAAAAACGACATCGATTTTATAGTATCGAATTTTCGCTTTCTTTTTTTAACTTTAAAATATCCGATTTGCAAAAAATCTTTACATTTCTTCTTAAAACCCTATTTTTTTCTCCCTTTGAGCCCATTTTTAATGATTTCAAAAATCTCATACATAAATTTTTGACCCTTTTTCTAGAAGTAATAATAACTTTAAACTGATTTGTTATCTATACTCCTATTATAAAGAGGAAAAAATTGTTTATTTGTAGGAAGTAAGCTCTGGAACTACCGAACCGATTCCAAAAGTAATGGTATCAAAATGATGGTGTTAGTCCAACTTAGAACATAGGCTATATCTTATGTCGGTGCCACTACCCCAAAGGGGGTGTAGATGCAAAAAACGTTCTAAAAATGCGATTTTAGCGTTACTGAAGGGCCTAGAAATATGAAATTTTGAATATTAGTTACTTATAAGATATAAATGATGTCTAAGAACAGTTCTTAAACAATTCGAAATTTAAAAGGGGTGAAAATGCACAAAAAGCGTTCTAAAAAACGTTCTAAATGGTAGTTTCTACAAAACCTCAGGAAATACCAAACTGATTTGAAAAATATTGGTGTCAAAATGATGGTGACAACGCTTGCTCCAAGATAGGCTATGTTTTATGTCGGTGTCACTACCCCAAAGGGGGTGCAGGAGCAAAAAACGTTCTAAAAATGCGATTTTTGCGTTACCGAAGTTCCTAGAAATATGAAATTTGAAATATTAGCTACTTATTAGATATAAAGGATTTATAAGAACAGTTCTTAAACAATTCGAAATTTAAAAGGGGTGAAAATGCACAAAAAGCGTTCTAAAAAACGTTCTAAATGGTAGTTTCTACAAAATCTCAGGAAATACCAAACCGATTTGAAAAATATTGGTGTTAATATGATAGTGACAACGCTTGCTCCAAGATAGGCTATGTTTTATGTCGGTGCCACTACCCTTTTGGGGGTGGAGGAGAAAAAAAACGTTCTAAAAATGCGATGTATGTGTTACTGAAGTTCCTAGAACTATGAAATTTGAAATATTAGCTACTTATTAGATATAAAGGATTTATAAGAACAGTTCTTAAACAATTCGAAATTTAAAAGGGGTGAAAATGCGCGAAAAGCGTTCTAAAAAACCTTCTAAATGGTGGTTTCTGCACAATCTCAGGAAATAGCAAACCGATTTAAAAAATAATGGTGTCAAAATGACGGTGAGAACCCTTGCTCCAACATAGGCTATGTTTTATGTCGATGCCACTACCCAAAATGGGTTGCAGGAGCAAAAAACGTTCTAAAAATGCGATTTTTGCGTTACTGAAGGGCCTAGAAATATGAAATTTGAAATATTAGCTACTTATTAGATATAAAGGATTTCTAAGAACAGTTCTTAAATAATTCGAAATTTAAAACGGGTGAAAATGCGAAAAAAGCGTTGTAAAAAACGTTCTAAATTGCGATTTCTATGCAATCTCAGGAAGTACTGAACCGATTTCAAATACAATGGTGTAAAAATGATGGTGACAGATCTTGCTCCAAGATAGGCTATATTTTATATCTGTTTCCACTACCCCAGAAAAGATTCAGAAGCAAAATGCGCGAAAAGCGTTCTAAAAACGTTCTGAATGCCGATTTTTCAGCAATATCTCAGGAAGAATCAAACTGATTTCAAACGTAATGGTAGGATATTGATGCTGATAGCCTCTGTTGTAACATAGACGCTATTGTATGTCGGTATCACTATCACCTAGACGTTGCAGGAGCAAAAAAGCGTTTTAAATTTCGATTTTTGTGATCGATAGGGGCTAGCAACTTAAAATTAGGCAAGGTACATATTTATTAGATATAAATGATCTTTAAGAACAGTTTCGAAAAAATTGGAAATTTAAAAAGGGGTGAAAATGCGCGAAAAGCTTTCTAAAAACGTTGTAAATTGCGATTTCTACGCAATCTCTGGAAATACCAAAGCTATTTCAAAAGTAATGGTTGCAAATCAATAGTGACAGTCCCTGCTATAACATCTATAATAATAAAGAAAGAAGTTTGTGTGTGAGTGTGTCGACGGTGTTCTAAAGAGACCACTGCACGTAGAACTACAAAATTTGGGCAAAAGGTACGTCTCTATACGAAGTTTTGCACCTCGAAGTCAGATTTTCGATTTTTTGATTAGATTTTTTCAATTTAATTTTTTATCCGATTTTTAGCACTTTTTTAAGTTTCGAGGCGATTTTTCCACATTAGTGAAAATAATACTGTTTCTTTCTTTTAACCCAATATAGTAAATTTTGTTCTCTTTTCAAAAAAGTTTATTCGGAATTCGTACAGCGATTTTTGAATTTTTAGCGAATTTTTATGCGTTTATTGAACAACACTTAATGCATCTTCATACTTATAAGGGAGTTACCGCAGGGGGGGGGGAGGGGGGGGCACAGCTCTATCGCCAAAAACCGTCAAGTTTGTCGCCAACTTGGCGATATATCGCCAAATTTGGCGGCCAAAATAAGTCGCCAAAAGTGACGTCAACTTGGCGATACCTCTGATATTTCGCCAAATTCCCATAGACTTCAATTGTAAACCTATCGGGATTACTTGCTAACAGAAAATCAGCACATTGAGATATTTTAGTGCAACAAAAACTAATATTAACGTAAGGGATTATATTAATTATGTTTAAGAGAATCCAAGTAATTTAAATTATGAATAAAAGTAGCATGATACAATGCTTAGCAAGTGTTATGTTGATATTTATCGTATAGGTGATTCTCGATGATATCTCAGAAACATCAGAAAGCCATTAACTAAATATTAATTATTTGAATAAAGGACAGGAGGCCATTTTATATCATTTTATATCAATAGACGAATATCGAAGAATACCTGAACGCTGTTTATTAATCACTAGGTTCTTTAACACTCTTCGAGAGATTTTCAGCCGCAAATGCCGATGCAGGAGGGGAGAGAAAACGTAGTACATATTTATTTTATCAGCCCGACAGTCAAAAGAAAAGTGATGCCATTAAAATTCTAAGAGAGCACGGTTATTGGCGAGGGGCAATTTACAGAAAACTTTAACCAGTAGATATCTGGCGAGAATTAAGTTGAGATGAGACACGTATTAATTTCCGTTAACGAATTCCCAATGAGGAGGGCGAAAGGTCAAAATATGAATATTAATGCCAACCAGATGATCGGGAAAGTATGAACTACCGAAAGCCACAAAGCCGCATTTTACAGGGGGTTTGCCAAACCATTGGAATTAGGCGCGCGTGCCGTTTGAAGGCATATGCAATTGAAAATAAAAGATATTGCAGACAAAATTTATGACAAGAATTTATACGTTGGAAAAATATGATGCAACTGTAGAGACACAATCAAAAAATAAAGAAAAAAGGCATGAGAAAGATCCCGCCTATCAATCGAATTAAGCGTGCTAATGTAAAGTGTAAATTGTTTCTATGCCAGATAAAAATAGCATGCCTCTTTTAATCCAATACAGTCTGATGCAATTTTTCCATATTAGTGAAAGGAATCAACTTTCAATCTTTGAAGACAATATATATATTTTTTTTCTTTTCGAAATTTGCGCATCGATTAAAAATTTTTTCGCGATATCATATTGTGATTTTCAGAGCTTTTTCGCAATTCCTGCTGTTTTTTTGACGTACCCGGGCAACGCCGGGCAAGTTCGCTAGTGTATTATAATTAAGAAGTTATAGGGGGTTTTCTGTTTTAGCAAAAACCCTCAATATTTTCGCCCACTTGGTGACATTTCACCCATTAAAGAACTTCACCGACATTTTCTGCCCCTTGATTTTATGTATCAGTTTGGAAGAGATTTGTGGAGGTTTACGGAACTTATCGTGTTCATAAAAAAGTCATATATATATATATATATGGGGAGTTTCGCAAGTAACACTTGCATCAGACTGAATGTCTCCGACGCTGTATTCCGCTTCGAGATTGAAAAGGTAACGAAGCTTCGTTAACCCACCAATATTATTCTTTTGTCAGAATTATCCATTTTACAGATTGAGGCCGGATATTATTCTAACGGTGAGTCCATTGTTATATATTTTATTATGAAGTTAGTTGACATACTTGAACTGGAACTTACATTTAAAAATGAACGAACAAATAAAATTAAATTACTACATAAATTCTTATTTGATGCTGAAGGTGATCGATCTAATAGAAAGAGAATATGTGATTTTGCTGGTTTCGGTTTTCAAACCGACAGCACCAAGTTCAAAAATAAAATAACTAAAGTTCAAGCTGGTTTTAGTTTAAATGATCTGATTACAGTGTATAATTTACTTTGTATTTCTAATGAAGGATCTTTAAATGATCTTGCATCCCGATTAGTTACATACCTTTCAGACTTGAGCTTACTGCAAACTGATATTATACAAAATGAAAGTGACACTCATTCGGAACCCGACGCTGTATTCCGCTTCGAGATTAAAAAGGTAACGAAGCTGCGTAAAGTGGAAATGCTGAAAAAAAAAATAAATAGAACGAGAAAGAATTTGACGACGGCGGTTTTGTTAAAAGAAACAGGATATTTTCGACAATATAAGATAGAAAATTTAAATGACGTATGAAAATCTTAGAAATATTCGACGATGCTAAGTAAATGAAGCCAAAGTTGTTGCTTTTAAGCTAAGTATAGATTTAGAAGAGTGCTTTTAACTGTATTTTTGTTTTGTCTTCGTCTTAATAAATGTCAGTGTTCGTCTTAGAAATGAGTTACGATTTATAAATAGAGTCTCATCGCACATATATATATATAGGTAGACAGATTGATCGATAGTTAGTTAGATAGATAGATACATAGATATATAAAGTTTTGAACTGGGTGTGGTTTTGGGTTCTAGGGGGCATGGTCGGCGTAGATCTGCAACATTTTTCGGAAATTCTAACATATGGTAGAATGTAATAGGTAATATTCCCTATGAAATCTACCTAAAAATCGTTCACGTTATAACTCTTGTCTTACTAATATCCATATATTCGGAAAGTTATATTGTGATTGATTGAACCATTTCCGAAAAATCGTGTTCGTTACATTGTCAGATTGGGATGGATATACAGCAATCTTAGCTTCCCTTCTGCTAGCTTCTCTTCAATAATGACCTTATAATCACTTAATAATTTATCAATAATTTCAGAAATACATTACTTCTGTTCATAAGTTTATCCGACGGAACTTCGCTCAGTTTCGCTCGATGTAGTTCAATAAATGATATTACTGATATTGATTTCTTTTCTTTAATAGGATTTAACAATTCTTAGGGGACAAGGGACCTTAAAATCCTTAAAAATAATTTTTTTTATTTTTTGTAAATTTCACCTAAATGTTATTCAAGGGTACATTATATGCATTATGGCATGCATTTAACACAAAAAAAAATTTAAAAAAAAATTATTTTTGAGAAAAAATGGAATTTTACGCGTCGTCTTAGAAATCTTCGAAATGCCCCCTGCGTTCTCCATATCAATGAAAATACCCAATATTTTTTATAAAAGTTTGATTTATATATATAAATAAAATAGAGCATCGAATTTTAAATATTTGAATTTAAAGGTAAAAAAAAAAAAAATTAAAAATTTTGAAATTTTTTCGAAAAAATTTCTAAAATTTTCAATTTTTCAATTTTTTTTAAACTTTAAAATTCAAATATATAAAACTTGATGCTCTATTTTATTTATATATATAAAACAAACTTTTATAAAAAATATTGGGGATTTTCATTGATATGGGATGCGCAGGGGGCATTTCGAAGATTTCTAAGACGACGCGTAAAATTCCATTTTTTTCTCAAAAATAAATTTATTTTTTATTTTTTTTGTGCTAAATGCATGCCATAATGCATATAATGTACCCCTAAATAATATTTTAGATAAAATTTACAAAAAATTTAAAAAAATGAAAATTTTTGAAATTTTTTCGGAAAAACTTCAAAATTTTTAATTTTTTTTTTTTTTTACCTTTAAATTCAAATATATAAAATTCGATGCTCTATTTTATTTATATATATAAATCAAACTTTTATAAAAAATATTGGGGATTTTCATTGATATGGGACGCGCAGGGGGTATTTCGAAAATTTCCAAGACGACGCGTAAAATTCCATTTTTTTGTCAAAAATAAAATTTTTTTTACATTTTTTTGTGATAAATGCATGCCATAATACATATAATGTACCTTTAAATAATATTTAGGATGAAATTTACAAAAAATAAAGAAAAAATTGAAAAACTTTGAAATTTTGAAATTTTTTCGAAAAAATTTCAAAAATTTTCAATTTTTTTTTTTTTTACCTTTAAATTGAAATATATAAAATTCGATGCTCTATTTTGTTTATATATATAAACCAAACTTTTATAAAAAGTATTGGGGATTTTCATTGATATGGAAGACGCAGGGGGCATTTCGAAGATTTCTAAGACGACGCGTAAAATTCCATTTTTTTCTCAAAAATAATTTTTTTTTTAATTTTTTTGTGATAAATGCATGGCATAATGCATATAATGTACCCTTGAATAATATTTAAGGTGAAATTTACAAAAAATAAAAAAAATTATTTTAAGGTCCCTTGTCCCCTATCATTGTTGCTGTAGTTTAAAGTTTTTTAAAATTTTTGAGATATAACATTAAAATATTTAACATCATAACATTAAAAATTGCAATTACATTTTATTAGGAAAAATACAATATACAATTGCTTTACATTAGTAATAGTAAGCAAAACAATGTAATTTCTAGGTATATTTTATTATAATATAATTTTAGGAATTGTGATGTAGTACAAATTCAAAACAGTCTCTCGTTTTTGTATTCTAATAAACTCTGTCCGGTTATATATTTTATATTAAAAAAGATGCTAATAAAGTCTTTGAGAAAAGACATAATTGAGTTTACAGACTGTGATTTGTATAACAAAACAATCGACCTTCAATCGGATATTAATTTCAAGGGTCGAAAATTGCAAGCAAAATATTGAAACTTCGTTAAATCTTAAATGATTGCGTTTAAAGTTTGAATGGATTGTTAAAACAGAGGAGATATAAGCAGTAGTTTTATATTTGTGTAACAATACGAGGGTGTACCAATAAGTTTTTGCCCTCACATAGAAATTGAGTGGAATTTATGAAATTGCTACCTTGTATTAGTTCTTTTCTATATATTCACCGTGAACAGTAACACATTTCTGCAAACGGTATTTCAAAGAGAAGTTGGAGGATGTATTCCGGGAGGTTTGATAGGATACTTAAAAGGGGTCATTTTTCTAACTTTTGCCTACTCCCACATGTGACATATTTTTAAAAAGACCTGAAACCGCTTATTCATGCTATGCACCTCTCGAACCCCTCCCCCAAATTCGCCCCCTGGAGGGCCTGAATAATATCCGCAAAATTTAGAAAAGTGTGCTCGAAGGGCAAATTTGGAGGGAGGGGCTCGGGAGGTGCATAGCATGAATAAGTGGTCACAGGCTTTCCAACAATATGTCGCATGTGGGGATCAGTAAAAGTTAGAAAAAATGCCCCCCATTTTGGGTTTAATACAGGGTCATTCATAATTCCCTCCGGGGTTTCGAAACGTTATAGTAAAAAAACGAAGACGAATATGAAAAAAAGAAACATATGAAATTATTCCGAAACTATTCAAGTTTTAATTCAATTAGTTTCCGGTAGATGGCAGTAACATCTGTATTGAAGTCAGTTGTAGTAAAGAAAAATGGCGTTTACAGGCGAAGAGAAAGCTTTTTGTGTGTTGGAGTTTGCAAAATCTGAATCAGTGGTGTCAGTTCAACGGGCCTTTCATAATAAATATCGAAAACAGGGACCAACTGACAAAACAATTCATGTGTGGTACCGGAAATTTAAAGAAACGGGATGCCTATGTGACAGGAAACGATGTGGTCGGCCTGGTCCATCTGCGGACACCGTAGATCGTGTACGGGAAACGTTTTTAAGGAGCCCGACGAAATCAACCGCTAGCGGATGCCGAGAATTGGGGATCTCTCAACCAACAGTGTGGCGAATTCTGCGAAAACGTCTTTGTTTGAAGCCGTACAGATTGGGACTGGTGCAAGCGTTGACTCCAGCAGATTGCATTTCTCGTTTCACGTCTTGCATTGATGTCGATGAACATGAAACACTAATGTCGAAATTGATTTTTAGTGATGAAAGCACATTTCACATGTGTGCACTGTCAACCGCCACAACGTACGCATTTGGGGCACTGGAAATCCCCATTCTGTAGTGGAACACTATCG
The DNA here is from genome assembly GCA_963932465.1 of Maratus speciosus. Classification (NCBI taxonomy): domain Eukaryota; kingdom Metazoa; phylum Arthropoda; class Arachnida; order Araneae; family Salticidae; genus Maratus; species Maratus speciosus. The sequence goes on from CAWVRF010000318.1 coordinate 34,046, forward strand.
GGATTCCCCAAAAGTTAACGTGTTTTGCGCTATGTCCTCCTCACGTGTTTATCGGTCATTCTTTTTTACAGAAAAGACCATTACCGGTGTAGTGTACCTGGATATGTTGCAGCTGTGGCTAATGCCGCAGTTAGAGGAACATGAGGATGATTTCGTATTTCAACAAGACGGTGCTCCTCCCCATTTTTTGTGTGATGTGCGTGAATACCTGAACACACACTTACCTCATCGATGGATTGGACGAGCTTCTGAAGATGACGTACCTCTTCTAAAGTGGCCTCCACGGTCACCGGATTTAACACCGTGTGACTTTTTCTTGTGGGGGTATGTGAAAGACTAGGTTTTTGTACAACCTATGCCACGTGATTTAGCTGACCTGCGTGAAAGGATAACACGTGCTATCAATAACATAGACAGTACCATGTTGAGTAGAGTATGGCAGGAACTGGACTAACGCATTGATGTATGCCGTGTGACCAAGGGTTCACACATAGAACACCTGTAATGTATGTAAGTAAAACTTGAATAGTTTCGGAATAATTTCATATGTTTCTTTTTTTCATATTCGTCTTCGTTTTTTTACTATAACGTTTCGAAACCCCGGAGGGAATTATGAATGACCCTTATTGCGCCTCCAGGAATGCATCCTCCCTCCTCTCTTTGAAATACTGATTCCACAAATGTATTACTGCACACATTGACTGTATAGAAAAGGACTCATAAAGTGTAGCAATTTCATCAATTTCACTCAATTATTTCTATGTGAGGGCAAAAACTTGTTGATACACCCTCGTACGTATATAAGAGGCTTGAAATTGAACAAGTTCAAAGTAATCACTCAATTTTTTATTTTAAGATTCTTCAATTAGATATTTGATATTCAAATAAGACACTAGCAGAATTTTAGCTGAAGCTGATAAGCTAGTTATAGATTGCAACAGGTATCATAAAACAGAAACATATGGATGTTAATTTACAATTGAAATTCGAAATCTTAGACACTATTTAATGAACAGTACTTTAAAAGTTAAACATTAAAATTTCATTAAATTTTTAATAGATTTTGCAAAGAGCACTTATGTAATATATACTTAAATAAAACAGATTAATTAATTTATTCGATTATCTATACTAATATTATAAAAAAAGTAACATTTGTTTGTAGAAGGAGTCTATTTCAATAATAATTGTGGCAAAATACCAAGGACCATCTTTATTCAAACACAGGCTATCATTTATGTCGATAAGACAATCCCTAAAAGGAATTTAGGAGCAAAATACGTTCTAAATTTGGTATTTCTGTGCTATTCTGGTGACTAGAAACTCGAAATTTGGTGTAGTGGTTAGTTAGCAGAAACGTCCTTCAGTGCTCTACAAATGTCCTAAATTAGGATTTATTTGGAACTGTTAAGACTAGAAAATCTGTTACTTTTAAGAATTAAATACTCACAACAGAACAATACCTAAAAAATTCGAAATGTAAAAAAATTCAGGAACAAATTACGTTAAAAAATTACAATTTCTGTGATACTGGTGGTGCTAAAAACTTGAAATTTCGCATTTCTGTTTCTTTTAAGATGTAAATCCTCTCTAGGAACAATTTCTAAAATATTCGAAATTTGAAAAGGTGAAATGATCGGAAAAGGCTCTAAAAAAGTTCTAAATTACGATTTGTTTTGAATTGTTAGGGCGCGAATCTTGGTGTCATAAAACTACCACCCAAACACTACTTTCACCCAAACCCCCAAACCAATTGGAAAATGTCATCCAACAAAATGATTAAAAAAAAAACTGTCAAATGGACAGGAAAAAACTGCCAATTTTGGCGCCAGTTGAAAACTGTTTAATTTAGAGAAAAAACCTGTAATTTTTCCTTAAAACAGTTTTTTCTATAAAAAATACAGATTTTTCTGCAAAAATTACGAAATTCAGTTTCTTTTACAGAAAGAAACTTTTTTTCTTCAAAACAGTTTTTTCTGTAAAAAATACAATTCTTTTCTGTAAAAATTACAGATTTTTTTTTTACAGTGAGTGACTTACAATTGAATTGATAATAACAATATTGCTTGCGCGCAGTAAATGTCGTTTAGTATCTTTAGCTTTTGATTTTTTCAGTATTGTCATATTATTAAGAATTGTAAATATGCACTGAAAAAAAATGGGTTCTCAAAATTGAGTAAAAAGTTGTCAATTTTAAATACATCACATACTCAAAATAGCTCCGATCCAAATGTACTCAAAATTGAGAAATACATGTACTCACATTTGATTCCATGGTTGTATTTAGATATGAATCGTTATATACAGCCCCCTGCGCCAACAAATTAAAGTAAAAATGCGCTGACATTTATTTTACGCTCAAAATTATTAATATTAATAATTGAATATTTATTAAGAAAAATACCAAAATTATTGTCAAGATATCCAAATCGAATATTTTTATGACAAGATCATTATTTGCAAGCACTTTTAAATCATTTTAAAATATTGTGCATAATTTAATATTTACATTAATATATATCTTTTATGCCGCCATGAATAAAATAAACCATTACAGAGTACAAAATTATAGTTTCGGTTGGGTTTGATAACATGTAACGTTTCAAAATTGAGAATTCATCAGTTCATTTTTATCCAAACATACTCAATTCGATATGAGTATATCGATTTACTTATTTTTGAGTAATTCATTTTTTTCAGTGTGTAATTTCAAGATGAGACATACGCTATTTGTTTAATGTATGTAAGTATCAAGCTTCGCCCGCTACGCTGGTCAGTTTCTCCAAAATGAACTTGAATCAAATAAAATATACAACTGAATCTCACCTTTTGTTTTAAAGCAGTATCGACCTTTATCTGGAATGTCATTCCGCATTGCTCCAATCAATAAGAACGCCATTGTGCTATTATGTTGTCTAATCAGTCATGGAATATTTGGGCCGCTAATGGCCAAGTCTTGTAGCTGATCATGTACAGTACACTGTTAAAATTTTTCCTGTGAAATTACAGAGAATCTACGGGTAATCCATTATCTTAAGTCTTATGTAAAATTACAGAGATTAGAAAAATGGAGGTTCTGTTAAATAACAGAGAAAATATTTGGTAAATTTACACAAGACTCTGTAAATTAACATCGTTAAAAATACGCAAGACTCTGTAAATCAAATTATTTTTTTAATTAAAATAATTTAACTTAGTTTTTGAAATCAGCTAATTTTAGAACTTCGCAGTATCAGAGTTATTCAAGCAAATTGGAACTGCTGTGCCATTTAATTTTTTTACACAACTTGCTTCTGGCCGGCCTGGTGTTTGTACCCGAGACCTCTGGGAAGGAGAAAAACATCTCACTGACTGCGCCATAGGAGCTGTTACTGCGGTGTATAAAGGATGTCCTTTATAATAAAGCGGGGAAAAATCTATTGTACTTGTGCTTTTCAAAGATTTCGCTTCAAATATATTCGTTAGAAAATTTCTTAAACGGTTTATTTTAATTTATTTTGGACCGAAACATAATACCTATTATTTTTTTAAATCAAATTTATTTTTTTTACTCCTTTATTTACGGAATTATTTATCAAGAAATTGCTTCTTCTCATTAATTCTTCTTTAATATCTGAAGATGTACTGGAATTTTTAAATAATAATAATGTGAAATTTAGGTGTATTTTTTTATTAAAACTGGTTAAATATATTGCTAATTATAAATTTTTTTGTAAAATATTTACAAAAATAATCAGATTAATTAGTTAATAATTACTTTTAAGGTTATATCACAATTCTTATAAAAGCAATGAATTTAAATGTATTATGATTCTATAACTAACTAAATGAATGAAAAAATAAATAAAAAAATTGAAACTAAATTTTTTTCTTTAATAATTCTAATAAAATTGCAAAAGAATTTTAAACGTGTGTATTTGAATTACAAGTTTTAACAAAGCTGAAAATATTTTTAAATAAAAACATGGAAATCCCTACAGGGAATTAGATACAAGATAAGGGAAATGTCTGTAAATCGATGACCGAGAAACTCAATCGAATGCATTTAACCGAGAACTCGTGTAAAATTACAGAGAGTCTTGACCGAGAAACTCAATCGAATGCATTTAACTGAGAACTGGTGTAAATTTACAGAGAGTCTTGACCGAGAAACTCGATCGAATGCATTTAACCAAGAACTAGTGTAAATTTACAGAGAGTCTCGATTTTTTTTCTGTGATTTTACAGAAATTTTTAACAGTGTAGGATTTGGTAAAAAAGGTACAACGATACGCAGTATATTACAACCATTTCTGAGACTATCTAACTAACAATATAAGTCTCGGTAAAATCCTCATAGTAGAACTTAGTAAAAAGGTCAATTTTTCATAATCGCGTTCATCCGATTATAGAACTCACCCCCCCCCCTTCCATAATTCAATGACTAAACAACATAGAACAATATGAAATATACTAAAAACATCCCGGAGAAATTATAGAACGAACACTGTATGTCTCATTAAACATAAGCAATAGAACTCCTTAAAGAGGCAAATCTTTCATAATTTGATTCAACTGATTTTAGAAGTTTTCTACTTAATTCTATCACAACACAGCGTATAATGATAGGTTCCCATCAAAATCCATTCAACATAACTCAAGTTATAAGCAGCCGGACCGAAATTCCCAATTGCATTTTATAATGTTGTAGATGATACTTTTTTAATGAGCGTGTTGTTGAATAAATTTAAGAGATACTCTTAAATTTTAAATACATTGCATTGTGTTTTCAAAAATTCCGATGAGATACTTCACATTGGAATAATATGTCAAAACTTTCTGAGAGGAAGCAGATAATTAATTTTCAGAGTGTTGATAGGGCCAGAGAAACAATGAGATTTGCGATATAATCAACAATAGAAATATAAATTCTTAGATGAAATTATATTCACGATTCGAAAGATAGTAGTAAAATATTAAAATTTCGTAAAATTATGAATAGATTTTAGAAAACTTTCATTATAATGTATATTCCAGTAAAATAAATGACTGAATTTAATTTCTTCGACGGATGGTGATAATTGATTATATCATAAGTGCGGTTATTTAATAAGTTAACTTTTTCAATAGTTGAACATTTTCTGATTAAAAATTGTAATTATACACAGTTCAAGACAAAGGAAGTATAAACGAAAGTATTACAAATTGAATAATACATTTTTAAGATGTGTGATGTTCAATAGTTTCAAGATAGGTATTTGAATTTTAAATTCTTTGCATTGTATCTTAAGGTACTGATTTAATGTTCATATTTAGGTATCATGTCGGTAAAATCTGAGCGGAAACAGATGAATAAGTTACAAAACGTTATAGGTATTACGAAACAAAGAGCTTTTTGCGTTCATTAATAATTGAAGTTCGAAGATTTAGATGAAATTCATTTAATGAATAATAGATTACAAATTATACAAGTTTTACAAGTAGCTAAATAGAACCACTGATAATGGTAATAGCAGCTCAGAAGGTGAGGATGAACAACCGGCAGAAGAAAATGTTTCACTGGAAAAATGCATAAATTTGACTGGAGTAATTAATACATGCTTTAGAGAAACAAGACTGTATTTCCGAAATAGACATTCTTCATTTGTATAAAATTAAAAAAAAAAACTTGTTAAAGAACAGGCAAAATAAAGGAAGCAAACGAAGTTGACATAGATGTTTCAGAAATTACAAGAGAAGATATAATTTCACTCTTTATTATATATTTTTTTCTGTAACATAGAGAATCCTTCTATGTATAAAAAAAAGTAACGCTTTGGAAATGGACCAATGAAAATCTGCGTAGATGCCACGAAACGCATCTGATTGATCAAAGCTTTCTGACGCTATAAAGGGGGTTACCAAATTGGATGGGGACTCGACTCTGTCGCCAAAAGTCGCCAATTTTGTCGCCAACTTGGCGCTATTTCCAGTATTTTGCCAAATTTCCATAGACTCCCATTGAAATCCATTAGGTTTTACTTGCTTGCAGAAAATCAACAAATTGAGACATTTGAATGCAACAAAAACTAAAATTAGCTTATGAATAGAGCTTAATTGACCTATTTACACTATTTTTAAGCACAAACACTAACTATTTACAATATTCTTAACATTATATATGTAATATAAGGATGATATAAGGATAAGGCCTTAGTTAATGAAAAAAGGAGTTTAATGGTTCTAGGTTATAGTTTTACATATTAAATTGAAATTATATTTACAAGTACGGGAGGGTAGGGGGTTTTTCTGCGGCATACGCACTGACAGAATCGTCGGGAGATCGGCCTCTGCTCTCGTCTAGAGCGAGATATGCCTACCATCGGCCGCGTCAGAATGCAATCTGCTCTTTTGGTTGTTACTTGTTTCCAAGCGAAGAGAATGCAAAACTGCATATCAGCAAATTCAATACATCTGCTATTCTGCGGTTATAAGTTCTCATGGAAAAGTGCTGACCATATCCTGTTGCTATGAGTAGGGTTTTATGGGAATCTAAAACGACAACTCACACTCGGCCATCTTGTCCGCTTGTCGACCTCGACAGCGCGTTAAATAAGCAACAAGATATGTCATAAAACAAAAAAAAACTATCTAAAAATAATTAAAATCCAAAGGAAAAAGAAAAAAAACTGTCATTAAATAATTAAGAAAATTGAGCTAAAAAAAAAATTAATTCTAAATTTTGTAAATTAATGCTGAGCTGCCGTGGGATATCTCCAAAGAAAAAAAAACAAAAGAATAAAAAAAATCTCAGGATAACATCAATTTGCGTCATGAGGCCGTCTTTCTCATGAGCCATCATCAGGGATGAAAAATATAATCTGAAAGGCCGTCTGCCCATTATATTATCATCAAGAAAACATACTAAAATCTGCCTATCTTAGGTAGAATTTCGTAAAAAAAACATCTTTATCCTAACGTCATTCGGGAATAAAAAATAAAAAAAAAGAGGTTTGCCTCGTCTAAGCAAAAAAAAAAAAGGATTTCCCACCAAAAGGTTTTTTTTTTCGACAGCCAACTCTTACTTCTGTAAAAAAAAAATATGCGAGGTGGGGGAGGGGGGGAGGAAACACATACATATATATAGCAATTCAATAAAAAGTTTACACATAAAATGCAGTTTTAAAAATATAAATACAACAATATTCTTTTTCTTCTTGTCAAAAGTGAGTGTTCAAAAAAAAAAATAAAATAAAGTCCTGTGTAGATAGTCATTTTAAATAAAGTTGTTGTTTACGCAACATAAAAAAAACACGTATTGCGTAATGAAAAAAATAAGACACCATTTGCAGTCCGGGAGAAAGATAACTTGCCATGCGCAAAAAAAAAGTCACCGCATGGGTTCAATAAAAAAGTTTTGAGCAGATACATATCGCTCAGAGGTTTAAAAAAAATGTTGAATAGAACTTCGAAAAAAAAAGGCACATAAATTCTGTTAATATAAGCTGAAAAAATAAAGAATCTGTTGCATATTCCACAAACTAAGAATAATTAAAAAAAACACTGTTGATAAAAATGCTTGGTACGCGATAACTTCTTTAAAAAAAAAAACACTTGAAGTCTATCGCACTGGAATGGCATAACACACAAAAATACGAAGAAGAAAAAAAGTTCTGTGTTGAAGACTTTCATCAATGATTGGACTCTTGAAATGGTGAGTTACGCTGGTAAACACCTCATTCTAATGTTTCGTCCAAAAAAAAATAATCGTGGATGCTTGCTGCAATCGTAAAAAAAACGAAGATATTGAAATAAAGTTACTAAGAAAGTCACAGATGGTAGCAGTCTAATAGTCTGTACGATATAAATGTTCTCTTAAATAAGCAGATATATGGGTGTCAAACACAGAATATATAAAAACACAGCTAAAAAAATAGTAGTAATAATAAAAAACACATTTATGATAAATTCGTTGGTTGCACTAGTGACCTATATACGTGAAGCATATTTCGTTTTGGAAATTTAAGTCTACTTTTTCTCTTTCTCGTTGTTGACTTCAAAAAATGTCGGCGTATAAAAAATAAACAAGAAATGATAAGGACACGCAGAATTTCGGTCCAATTAGTAACGCCACTCGAATCTGGAGATGGTTGGGATGTATGGAACGCCGAATACTGATAAATGAGTCCATTGGCAGACGTAAACAGTAATAAACAGATGGTGAATAAGACGAGCACAGTCATGAACAGCTTGTAGGATAAGAAATTTAAATCGTAGGAAAAACAGTCTGGCGATAATGTTGCGAGATGTTTCAGATGTGCTGAGTCAATTACTGGGTCAATTTCGATGTCAGTAGGAATATTTTCATTCGAAAAATCTTTATTTACTCTCGGCGGTTTTAGATCTTGGGGAAAGAATTTGAAACAAATGTTTCCGTAGTGCATCTTGCGTCGGGAAATGAAGGTACATAGGATTTATCTTGAGATTTCTTTGCAGATACACTATCAGACTCAGTAATGCAGCTTATAAAAACGCTTGTGGGTGGAGATTTAGTTAAAGTAGCGCCGTTTTTGTCGCATGTGAGAGTACCCTGAAATATGACATCTGTCCCTATGATAAGTGGCATGGGCATCTGAGAAGACTTAACTACGTAAACAGAAGTAGAAAAAGTATTATCGTCTATTTGTATATTGGTAAAAAACGGTCCTATAGGTTGAATAACACGGTTACCGATGCCCGACAATTGTACAGGAGCTCCGGTGAGGGGGAGTAGACCCAATTTGTTCATAAATGTCTTCTCTCAGTATCGTCAGTGAGCTTCCAGTGTCCAAGATTGAAGTTATTTGTAAATTAAAAAAATTTACAGGTTTCTGCATGCGCGGATGAGAATGACACATTTCTACTACGTGGATTTGTTCGTCTCGGCTTGGCGACGTCTTGTGTGAAGGGGAGGTGCCTTGAGTCGAATGCTTACACTCCGGATTTTGCTCTGTACACTGGTTGGAAACATGACCAAAACATATTTCATACACTTTTTTCCTTTATTTAAATGCACACAATGGGTAGATAGGTGCCCTGGGGCTAAACAATTCCAGCAAGTTAATTTTGCAGTTTTTCCGTCTGGTTAATCTTAGGAGTGTTGAGTGTAGTCGGTGACTTTGATTGGTAAACTTTAGAACTCTGTTCACAAATTCGTTCGAAATTTTGGAGCTTGTTTTTAAATTCGGCAAGCGTGGCGCACCCGAATAATATAGCTTTATTATGTGGTGTATCGTTAATCCCATTAATTATATAGTGAATTAAAGATATATCATCGATGTTTCAAAAAATATTCCAATAGTTTTTCTTTTGGGCGGCAGCCTCTAGCGGCTAGTAATTGATGTATCTGGGCGGGCAAAGCTGATTGTCCAAATTCGCGAAACAATGCTTCTTTGAGTGATGTATATGATGAAATGTTATTTTCACTACGTACATACAATAATGCTAAACTTTTTAATGCCCGCTCAGCAAACACAAATTTCTGTACATCGGACAGTTGAAATGAATGGGCCAGAGATTCAAATCTCTGAAACCATGTTTGAACGTTTTCCGTTTTATCACCACTAAACGGTGTAATTAAATGATCAATGTCATGGAAAGAAATTGTATGTTTGGGCGCGGAGTGTGTACAGTGTACACGCGCCTGGTCTGGCTATACTGCCAAAGGGGAAGATAAACCAGTGCTTCCACTACTATTGTGGCTATCATCAAATTCTGTATCCGATTCGGAAACTGCCGTAAACGTGTCTTTAAAAGCCGAAATATCAACTAGTACGCTCAAAATACGTTGCCCTATATTTTCCTTTGATCCATGGATGTGAATGGATAAGATATTAGCAATAGTAATCAATTGTATCTGATCGTAATCGTCCAAAATTTCGGTGAGTTTATTCTGATACTCATCGCTTTTGTCGGTAAAAGAAAAACCTTTAAATTTCCTTAAATTCGCTCTATTCTGGCGATTTTTATCGCAACCAAATATAAATTCATGCAATAATTTGATTTTATCTGTTTTAGCCGATTTCAACTGGCTTTTAATAAATTCAATTTCTTGTAATTCCATATTAAAAGGCAAGAAAGGAAAGACAGAAAAAAAAAACTTACTTCAAAGGAGAAAAAAATTCTTCGCCACGATATATTGAAGTAATTCAATTAATGATCCGTAGAAAAAAAATATACTTGCAGTCGAAGATTCATTTCTTGTACAGCGATAACTATCTTGCACAAATAAAAATAAACGGAAGATTGGGCTTCAAACAGATGGCTCACATCGGATGTAGATGAATCACATCAGCTGAAATGCAAGGGTTGATAACGGAACGAAAAAGTTCTCTGATTTTAAACGTAGATCGGTAAGAAAGCATAGGGGATTTTATTTTTTAATTCGTTTAAAGATTCAAATCGGCCTAGAACCCACATGTGATATAAGGATGATATAAGGATAAGGCCTTAGTTAATGAAAAAAGGGAGTTTAATGGTTCTTGGTTATAGTTTGACATATTAAATTGAAATTATATTTACAAGTACGGGAGTGTAGGGGGGTTTTCTGCGGCATACGCACTCACAGAATCGTCGGGAGATCGGCCTCTGCTCTCGTCTAGATCGAGATATGCCTACCATCAGCCGCGTCAGAATGCAATCTGCTCTTTTGGTTGTTACTTGTTTCCGAGCGAAGAGAATGCAAAACTGCATATCAGCAAATTCAACACATCTGCTATTCTGCGGTTACAAGTTCTCATGGAAAAGTGCTGACCATATCCTGTTGCTATGAGTAGGGTTTTATGGGAATCTAAAACCACAACTCACATATATATAATTTTATATTTAATAATTCTAATAATTTTGAAACTCTACAAGCTCTAATCATTATGTGCTTGGATATAAGGAAATAAAATTATCAGGAGTTGGGGAGGAGCGCGTTTTTACCAAGTGGAATCTAAAAATTAAATGCATAGAAAATAAGGGATCGCGAAACGATCCAGGAAACAGATGTCATGTACACCCCATATTGTCGCGATTTTTTTCTGATTCCAATTTAGCGAAAACCTCGTTACTATATCATGTATATGCAGGTTACTATATATAGCAAATTAACGACACTTTGACGCCAGTCAAGTACCCCGTGTATATATGACATTGGCGTCAGAAACAAATCGCGCCAATATGGGGTATATGACATCTGTGCCCGATCCAGAATGGAAACGCGAATCAATTACATCTGGCCTTGGCTAGAAAATAGGGATTAATTTCTTCGCGATACCGAATGGAATCGCGTTGTGATTACGCGAAGGGTTGCTGAGCGTAGTGAGCAGGGGGGCGGAGTCCCCCCCCCCTAGTATCATATAAAGTAAGTTTTTTTATACAGTAGCGCTCAAAAGTATTTTGAAAACCTTATATTCTCTCTTATTTTATTTAATATAAAAATGTAAAAGAAAATATATTCTATGACTGCAGTTATTCAAATGTATCAAGTTTCAACTTGCTTGTTTACATTCGGCGCCACCGAAGAAATATGACTCATCCTTAGCTCAAAAGTATTTTGACAATTAGTTCGCATTTAATTTTTGAAGGTGTCAGTGGCGCTATAGCTTCCATTAGTGTTTATATCGACTTATTGTGATTAATTTTAAGGATCAGGAATGCCGAAAAGTAAAAAATATTAAAGTGATTCTAGAAAAGCCGCTGTAAATGCCCTTAAAAGAAGTAGACTGCAAGCAGAACTAGCTCGTTCTTTTAACGTGTCTCGACAACTTGCTATTACATGGAATAAAGTTTTTAATAAACAGAAATATATCGAAAATAAGCCTTAAAAGTGGCCATCCGAAAAAAACAACTTGAAATGTTGACTATATTATAAAAATGATATCTACGTGTGATTGTCGTAAGTCCGCTGTAATAATAAAAAAATAATTGAAAGAAAATTACGGGATAGACATACACGTTTCATCAGTCAAACAACGCCTAATCCTCTATGGTTTACATGGTAGAAGACCAGCAAAAACACGTTTGTTATCTACTAAGAATAGGAAGGCTAGAGTCGCATTTGTAAAACGGCATAACCCTTTCAGGGGCAAAGCAATTCCATTGCTAAAGTGTTGAAATTAATGATTGACACCGGAATTTGAAAACAAATTTATTTTTAAATAAGGAAAAGCTATATTTCCTACACATAATAAACCGATTTTTTTTTAACCAAAATTCTGGCTTTATTTTCTGTTACTATTATTTAAAGATAATCTAAAAAATAAATTTAAATGATACTCTGAGATAAATACTTAGCTGCGACTACAACAAAACAATAGTTTGGCAGTATTGTTTTGACATGTTGCCCTTGCCATATCTCAGCTTGTAGTCAAATCTCCATCCTGAAATTTCTTGTGCATAACACTACCATACAATACTCTTATAAAAAAAAAAAAAAAAATTCAGATTTTTATCTCGTGCCCCACCACAGATATCAAAGTCTGAAAAGTGTGATTTTTGTCATTTTTGAAAAATTTGGGATTTTTTTTAACGAAGAGAAAGCAAGTCCCAGATATGGAACTCGGCGTGTGAGTACAAGTACTTTCGGCCTATTTGTAAAAAAAAAATTATGTCATGTTGACAGTGTTCCTTGCTAGAAAAATTTGTTCTTGTAAACGGACAAATTTTGGAAAAAAACTGAAACTTTATGCTTAAATTTTACCAATAAGCAGTTAGTTTCGGAAACTACTCTATTACCAAATTTTTATCCCAATGTATTCTGTACAAATTGCTTTAATCTGCACTTGAATTGGATAAATAAACGATGAATTATTTACAATTCCGTAAACCCCTCTTGTGAGAAAATTGCTGCAGACGATGAAACAAAGATGGCCGCCATGCACAAACAAAAATTAATAAAATTAAAATGATAGTCATTTTGAATTTCCATCATGTTAGGCTTGTTGTACAAAAAATTTCAGATTTTTTAAAAATGGTCGAGCAACGAGTGCTGGACCACTTGAAATGGATTGACCCTTATAGTATTATTTATAACTTTTTTTTTTTTTTTCATTCTTTTCTGCTACTTTTTTTCTCCTTTTTTTTAAGAAATAAGAGAAAATTGAGAGTCATAAATTTTAATCATTTCAGTTTTAAATTAAAGTTATGTATTTTAAATAAAATGAGTGACAGTATTGTATTTTAAATGAAATTAATGAAATAAAAAAAAATATGTCGGGTACAATGTTTGGCGATTTATCACCTGCACTTGGCTAACATAAAAATACCGAGTTCATGATTTCTGTATCAGAATATTCCGATTTGGCGAAGGATTGAGCAAGTAAATTCAATTATGAATAAAAGTAACATGATACAATGCTTAGCATAGATTTGAAGGAGACCAAACTGGTCGCCAAGGGCGGTTAGTCATTATTATAATAGTCCATCGCATGCGACTGACATAAACAATTTTTTAAGAGGTAAATTAAAACAAAGCTTTGATTTTGAAATTAAATGTCATAGCTTATAGTATTATTTATTACTTTTTTTTTCTTTTCTTTTCATTCTTTTTTTTTTTTTTTTTTTTTTTTTTTTTTTTTTTTTTTAATCTCTATAATAATAGCCTAAGTCATGTGACTGTCATCAATAGTACCTGGTTGGCCGCTTCACTTTTTATATGCCAAACTGCCAATTTGGTAATTTAATGTTAGCCGGGCGCAGGTGATAAATCGCCAAATATTGTTCCGTCGCCATCATATCATCATTACTATAATAGTCCATCGCATGCGACTGTCATAAACAATTTTTTAAGAGGTAAATTAAAACAAAGCTTTGATTTTTAAATTAAATGTCATAGTTTATAGTTTTATTTATTACTTTAAAAAAAAAAAAAAAAGAAGTAAAAGAAAACTGAGCGTCATAAACTTTAATCATTTCAGTTTTAAATTAAAGTTATGTATTTTAAATAAAATGAGTGAAAGTAAAGAAATTAATGAAATAAGAAAAAATATGACGGGTACAATGTTTGGCGATATATCACCTGCACTCAGCTAACATAAAAATACCGAGTTTATGATTTCTGTATCAGAATCTTCCGATTTGGCGAAGGTTTGAGCAAGTAAATTAAATTATGAATAAAAGTAACATGATACAATGTTTAGTATAGATTTAAAGGAGACCAAACTGGTCGCCAAGGGCGGCTAGTTATTAAATAAACGACAATAGCTGGGTTACCATGTCAACCAAAATAATGCCATTTTTGCACCAATTAGGTACCCCAGTGCGTATATGACATCTGTACCTAATATTTTTCCTTTCCTTTTGTTTTTTTAAATAAAGAAAGAAGTGGAAGCCATCAATTTAAATGTTTCATTTTTAAATGAAAGTTTTGTATTACATAAAATGATAACGAAATACAAAAAAAGCATTGTTCTTAGCATAGATTTAAAGGAGGCCAAACTTGTCGCCAAATTAATTTAAAATAGTAACCTTTTCTGAATTATGAAAAAAAAAATTATCTGCTATGATTGAAATTTGAGTTGCCATCATAAGAAAAAAGTATTTAAAATTGGAAAAAAATTAATATTTTGAAAACTAATTCGAATTTAAAAATTCTACTACCACTTTTTAGATCTGTGGATCAATACGGATTTTTGGTGTTAATTTCATCGCAAAGTATTTCATATTTTAGGAGGAATCGCCGTGAAACATAATCAGTTGTTTAATCAGTCGATTCAAAGAATCGATACACATTTCAGGCGTTCCATATATTCGTTTCATAAATTCGTTTCATTCATAGATCTAGTAAAATAACTAGATTACGCATACAGGGAGAAAAGTTGATTCTGCGCGCGAGCGAAGCTACTCCACTAGGGTGGCAAATGGACGGTGATCATCGATATAAGGAGAAAATGAAATAGCTTGTGCGTTCTTAAATTGCGCTTACATAAATTTAAGCCTTGATGAATGCTTCAAATATATAATATCAATGATTTTTAACCACAAATTAGCAATTTTTATCGTTAAGTATTTTTTTATGATAAAAATGAATACATAGATTATTCACTTTCAAAAACTATCATTTTTTTTTCTCCATTATACTTAAATAATTTTCAACGTGGAAGTAAATCAAAACAGTATTTAACTGAAATTTCAATTATCCTCTGTAGTATTTGTTTTTTATCCAAAGTAAAAGTTATAGGGAAGGGGAGAGCTTATATTAAAGTATAGAGAAAGATTCCTCCACGGATTTCCACCTTCCATTTATCCCCCTTCCCACCCTCGAAAGTTTCTGTTTTCTTCTTTTTATCCCCCCCACCTAACCCCCCACACACATTTCAAAATTTTCGATTTTTTTCCGCCCATCAATTTCTTTGCGATGAAACTAAAATAATTATATTCAATGTTTCTTACCCACAAAACTTAAAACATTTTTTTTTCTTATTGCTGTGATCCAATTCTTAAGTTGTAGCAAAATATATAACTTATATATAATTTAGCGACCCAGCCCCCCCCCCCCTTCCAAAAAAAAAACAAACAAAAAGAACGTATTAGATGTAAATTTCCAAGTGGGCGAAAAATGTCTGGACCAGGATTCGAACCCGGGACCTCCCTGGCTGAAGCCGCCAGTGCTCTGCCATCTGAGCTCTCCCGGACGATTCTGGTCGAACTTTTTCACCCAGCTAACCTTGATGATTTCAGCATCTGGTCTGAACCTGGTTCAGCTCAACAGAATAAATCTCAGGTTATGGAACTCCAGAAATCGCTGGAGTTCCATAACCTGAGATTTATTCTGTTGAGCTGAACCAGGTTCAGACCAGATGCTGAAATCATCAAGGTTAGCTGGGTGAAAAAGTTCGACCAGAATCGTCCGGGAGAGCTCAGATGGCAGAGCACTGGCGGCTTCAGCCAGGGAGGTCCCGGGTTCGAATCCTGGTCCGGACATTTTTCGCCCACTTGGAAATTTACATCTAATATGATTTGTTTACCAATTAGAATAATTGTGTTAATATTAATCTAAAAAGAACGTAGTTCAAAATCATTTTTTTTCTGCCCATTCGTTTCTTTGCAATCGCAATAAATAATCAAACCTTTCCAGACCCACAAAACTTAAAACAATTAAGGTGTTTTTTTAGCCCTAATTGTAACAAAAGTAAATATATAACTTATCCCCCCCACCCCCCCCAAAAAAAGAACGCAGTTTAAAATCTTAGATTTTTTTTCCCCTGCACATTCGTTTCTTTGCAATGACAAAAAATAATCATATAAAATTTTCCTTGCCCACAGAACTTAAAACATTTATTATTATTATTATTATTATTATTATTATTTCCCAAATTGTTAAGTATAGCAAAAGTGAATACATTATAGCCTACCCCCCTCAAAAAAAAAAAAAAAAAAAAAAAAAAAAAAAAAAAAAAAAGGAAAAAAAAAGAACGCAGTTTACCATGTTCGATTTTTTTTTCTTTTCTGCACATTCGTTTCTTTCCAATGGCAATAAATAATGATGTAACATTTTCCTTATCTACAAAACTTAAAACATTTAAAATGATTTTTTCAGTCCTATCTGTTAAGGCTATTCTCAAATCCAAAAGCGCAACTTTATGACATAAGTTTTAATTCATTTTTGTTCGAAAATGCATGAAACTGGCAGGTGTTGTTGTTCAGAAACTATGTAACATAACTGATTTTTCCGTTTTTTTTTTTTTTTTTTTTTTTTTTTCGCAAATAGATTTTTCAGAAAATAACGTCAAAGAGGTCGTTTTGAACCAAATTTCCGCGCGAAAGAAGAATAACCACTCAAGGTAGGGTGAAAAGTCTTTGTCACGAGATGAAAATCGCTTATAACTAAATAGTTTCTTTATTAAAAAATGGAAAACACAGTTCGATTCCAAATCGCTTCCATAGTCAGGCCTTCCAATTTTATATCTTTCCGTTAAAAAATGAATTTGTAAATGTGTCATAACGTTTTGGGCTTGTTGAGCAGAGCAGTTGAGAACAGCCTTAAGTTGTAGCAAAAGTAAATGTAAAACTCACCTACCCCTCCCCCCCCAATCACAAAAAAAATTAAAAATTTTTAGGAAGTTCCATCATTTTTATATTATTGTACTCTATTTGTTATTTTGAATCATTGGTATTAATTCCCCCCCCCCTCCCCCGCAAAAAAGGAGGAATACGTGGAAATAATGCAAAAAATTCCATTTTAACTGCTTTAGTAATCTAAAATAACATAATTTTTTGCATTTAACTTTCAAACCTTTCTTTAAAATTAGATAGAATGTTAATGTTTTTTACACGCTTTTAAATATGTAAGTATGCGATCAATTTTTGCTTATTGTTTGCTTGAATTAAATAGCAAGATTTTTTTTTCCTCAAAAAATAAATAAATAAATAAATAAAAATAAATAAATAAATACCTGCATTAATAATACACATTCTTAAGATTTTTTTCTTTTTTTTTTTTTTTTTTAAGCCATGCATTACTTAGCAAATGTAGATGAAAACATTAATTACATTACCAAGGTCAATATTCTTAATAAATATATTTATTTATTAAACTGGGCTAACGACTAATTATTAGCAAATGACAATTTCAAAGTTTTTTACAAACGTAAAATGCTTAAACGCTTAAAAATAAATATATTAAATTCTTTTTTTTTTTTTTTTTTTTGAAATATTTTAAGCAAATCTTAACCTTTTTTTTTCATATAATTTTCGGAATAATATCATTTCACAATAATATATATTTTCATAATGATATGTGGATTTGGTATGTGCTAGACATTTTAATAAAAAACAGAAATACTAGAAAAGAAAAAAAAATTACTGAATGAACTAAACGTTACATCGAAGTTGTACTAAATAGTTTAAAAAGTATCTAACAAATTACAAATATGGATGTAAATATCCCTATAGGGTATTCCACTGTCTTTCCAGACAATTCTAAACAATCATATGCATATATTTATTTAAAACATACAAAATGAAAACATCGCAATTCTCGGATATCCACAGTGTATTGCTACTTTAGTATCACAAGTTCCACTCTTTTTCTGCCACTCTAATGGATGTTGCCACCGAACCGCTGCAGAATCAAGAAGTAAAGGGGGAATAACACTGAGTGGTTAATCTAGTTATTTTTACTATATCTATGGTTTCATTAGGATTTTATATATACTAGGGGATCGTACCCGGGCTTCCCGGTTTGAAGAATATAGGTGAAAACATTATTTTTAATTGAAAACTAATAACTTTTTTATATGCAATAAATTTTTTAGATTGCCCACTTACATTAAAAAAGCAATTTTCATATGGAAAATACGAATTATACAATCAAATAATTTTTTGAAATTTATCAAAAGTGATGTTTTTTTATTAGCCGCATGCTAAGAGTTATTTGACCAAGATTTTGCTACTTATGGCATCTTTTTATGTTCTGATAATTTCAGAGCGTATACAGGGCTATTAAATTTTTGTTTTATTTATATTATTTTATTTATTTAGTCATAGGGAAGTTTTTTTTTTTTTTTTAAATGGATATTAGCCGTAAGAAAAAGGTGAACTCTTTATTTTGTTTTAAGGGCAAACGGATTAATCTTTCTTAATCGATCTCTGCGCGATATAGATAAACTAAAAAACATTTCATTCTTTGAAATTGTTTTTAAAACCATAGACAATCAGTAAACTGAGGTGAACTTCGCAAACAAATTTCATATGAAAAAAAAAATCCTATTTGGTGATCTAAAAACTTAAATTGTATGATTACAAATATGTTCGATTTGTGTTTTTCAGTATTAATCTTTTATTTGTATATAAAAGAAGTATTAATTTCGTTAATTCGTCTTACACAAATATGTTAGATTGGTGGTTTTTTTTTTAATATTACTCTTTTATTTGTTTATGAAAGAAGTATTAATTTCGTTATGCAAAAATGGTCAGAAACAAATGCTGAAAAATGTTTGTTGCTTTATATGCAAAATGTTTATTATTATTATGTATTGAAACCGGCACGTGATGAGATAAACTTTTAAAAAAATCATGCTTAAAAATTATTTTAGAAAATATAATACATCAGTCAATTAAGATACAGCTTTTAAACAAATTGCATTTGAAAGTAAATTTTTTTTCCTATGCGAATAAAATTGAAAATGTAGGATGGTCAAAAGATTAAAAAATTGCAGTAGCGAAAATTTCAAGACCGAAACTTGACCGTGAAGTATTGCCATTCGCAAAATGACGTCAGCGTTACGCACAGATACATTTGTTCTTTATAATATAGATAGATACTTAATCAGTAAAATATAATAAAGATCAGTTATTAGAATGTGGTTATCAATTAAGGCTCTTATGCTTGATATTCCGGAATGAAAAAAAAAACAATTTTCACCTTCTTAAAATTTGCATACGCAATTCTCATATCCATATTCATCATTTTTTTTAAAATTGTATTTTGTTTGATCATTTAAAAATCATTTTAACTCAAAACTTGAAGTCACAATAGTCAGCAACATCATTTATGGGAACAGACGCACTCTTTACTTGAGATTCTAATCTCAATGCTGGAGTGAAAAACTTTCCGCGATTTATGTTTTTTATACGCATTTGTGTCAAAATGTTTAGTTTTATCTAAGAAAATGATCGTTTGCGTTTAAATATGACTTCATTTTCACTTAAATAAGCATTTCGCCTAGTGTCTGAAACTTAGTATCAGTACACATTCAGAAGAAAAAACAATATACAAAATTTATGAGGAAAAATGCGTGTTTTCAAAAGCAGTATGTCATTTTCCGTTATTATGCCCCTAATAAAATATTCTGCTCCTAATGGGATTTTGTACACTAAACCCTATACAACAATTTTTATCAACAATTTTGAATTTTTATCATAAAATAGCATGAATAAAAATAAAAATACCTCATTTTTTATCTCTTGTCTGCAATAATGAAAGCTATCTAATTTTCACCACATTTTGAAGAAATTTCATAAAACCCTTTTTAAATTAAAATATAAAAGTGTTGATATTACAAAAAACAGTGCGATCACATCTACAAATGAAGAGCTTTTAGTTTAAAAAAATATATTAGTAAAATTTGTTCAGCAGAAACATCAGGGCAGATGACTAAAAAACACACTTGTGTTTTAAATATATAGATTATATAAAATTAGGAAAAATTAAATTAAGCAAATTATGTTATTTTGATAAAAAGTATAGTAGAATGTCCTAAAGAATAGCTTTAAAATTTTATTATTCATTAGAATTTTGGACGAAAAACTTCAGGAATATGATTTCGTTTTAAACCACGAATAATTTTTTGCTTGTCTTACTTGGCGAAGCAAATTCATCCAGGCGAGAATCATCGATTTCTGTAATATAAATCGCTATTATTTGCATGTCACCTCTCTTTTATAATGACACTCTATATTTTTGTAAAACATTGCGTTTTATCAGTGAGTGATTTCGATTACATTATTTTCAAAAGTGAAGCATTTTCAAATTTTTTTTTTCAAAGAAAGAAAAAGAATTTCAAAGCAGCTGGACTGTGAAAATGACGTACTTCTACAAAACATCATTCAGGTTTAAAAATTAAAATACACGCTTTTTTATAGAATGACGTCATTTGCATCCGCTAAAGCAATCCACTTTTACAACCCAGTCTTAAACTTCGTCTATAGAAAAGTATGCATATGAAGTAATTATCACGGAATAACAGACAATATTCTTGACATAGCCCATATTTTAATTTCAACTTTTTTTTCAGGTTTTATGGGGAAAGGGCAAAAAAAGATACAGTATCTCCTATTTTCGACTATTTTCCGTTTATTTTCAATGACTTTCAAAGGAATAAGGTACTTGTGTTGCCACAATAAGAAAAATGGTATTAAAAACTACAAAAAAATTAATATCTCAAAAATAAATTGAGATACAGCTTTCAAACAAATTGCATTTAAAAGAGCATTTTTTTTCCTTATACGACGGTGTAAAAATTTAAAATGTGCGATGTTTAGAAGTTTAAAAATTTGCAGTAGAGAAAATTGCAAAACCAAAATTTTAATTCAAATTTCAAAGTCTTGCCATTCGCAAAATGACGTATGCGTTACGCACAGATATGTTTGTCCTTTATAATATAGATAGATAGGGTTGATTTATTTATATTTATATATCTTGTTCAAATTTTCAATCGTTAATAAAATACCCATTAATCATCCTATCAAGTTGAAATAAATTTTTTAAAACTTGTACTGGATGACAATTGATGTTGATACAGTTTTTTCAAATATTAATTAATTAATTAAAATTTAATTAATTAATTTTAGTTTTGCATGGGAAACAAAATGGCGGCCATTGGTTATTGAAGATCAATGAAAGTATTTTCAATAAGGGGTTAACATAGGGGGACCTTGTTCTGTCGCCAAATACCACCAAGTTTGTCGCCAACTTGGCGATATATCGCCAAATTTGGCGATATATCGCCAAATTTGGCGGCCAAAATGAGTCGCCAAAAGTGACGCCAACTTGGCGATATCTCTAATATTTCGCCAAATTTCCATAGAGTTCCATTGTAAACCTACTTGCTTATAGAAAATCAACAAATTGAGATATTTTAATACAACAAAAACGGCACAGATGTCATATACATAGTGGCGCGATTGTTTTCCGACGCCAATTTGGCGAAAACATCAGCAGCATAAACAGCAACATCCGAATTACCATATCAAGAAAAATAACGACACTTTGGTGGCAATTAAGCACCCGTTGCGTATATGACATTGGCGTTAGAAAAAAATCGCGCCAATATATATGACATCTGTGTCACAAAAACTAATATTAGCTTAAGGGATTATATTAAATTTTTCTTTGATGACCTAAGTAGGAATTGACTTTAAAAACAAAATTTTTATATTACTTGTTTATTAGAAGAACACTTTTTGAAATAATTCAAAAATTACAAATTAAGCAACAGTCTGACTAAACTTCATTATAAAAGTGCAATAGACAGAAATGACATTTTAATTGATAAGAATTAAAACTAATTCCAAATAAATGATAATTTAGAAAGTATTTTGAGACATTTATGCTCATTTCATACGCTCATTTCAGTATTCATTTGAAGTTTTGAATTTTTTAGAAGCCATCGTAACACATTTACATCTTAAAATTAACCATCATGTCGAATTCCAAGACTCTTGTCCAACAATCTACCCCCTCTCTGGTGTTAGTGGCACCAACATAAAATGCAAAAATAAAGTTGAAATAAAATGTCTCGAAAAATGTTGAAACATAGACTGTCACCATCAATTTGCCCACATTAACCTTGAAATCGGTTGGTATTACCTAATATTCTATAGAAAAAGGAATTTAGATGTTTTAAAGGCTTTCTTGTTGTCCCTGCCAACCAGATGGTAGTGACACAGGCACAAAATACAGCCCGTATAGGATCAGGGACTATCACTTTGGATTCGCAACCAATAACTTTTGTAATCGGTTTATTATTTCCTGAGATTCTATAGAAATCGTAATTTAGGACTCTTTTAGCATGCTTTTCACGCCTTCCCTTCGCTTCCTTCACCCCTTTTTAATTTCGAATTTATTTTCGACTGTTCTTAGGGGACATTTATATTTTATAAGTAACTACCGTGCTATATTTAAAGTTTCTAACCTCTTCAATTACCGCAGAAATCGCCATTTAGAAAGTTTTTTGCTCCTGCGATCCTCTAGGGGTTGTGACACCGACATAAAATATAGCTTATGTTTGAGCAGGTTCTATCACCATCAATTTGCAACCATTATGTTTGAAATCGGTTCCGTATTTCATACGATTGCATAAATATCGTAATTTAGAACGCTTATAGAACGCTTTTCGCTCACTTCATCCTTTTAAATTTGGAATTTTCTTTCGACAATTCTTAGAAAGCATTTGCATCTTTGAAGTAATTACCATTACAAATTTAAAATGTTGGACCGCCCTCAGTAACACAGAAGACGCAATTTAGAACATTTTTTGCTCCTGTAACCTCCAGGTGTTAGTGACAACAATTACTTCTGAAATCGATTTATATTTCCTGAGCTTGCGTATAAATCGCTATTTAAGCGCTATTTAAGGGTTTTTAGAACGCTTTTCGTTTATTTTCACCCCTTTTTAATTTAAAATTTTTAAGGAACACTTCTCACAGAGCATTTGCATCTCATAAGTAATTACCATGCCAAATTTCAAGTTGCTAGCCCCTTCAGTATCACAAAAAGCACAATTTAGTACGTTTTTAAAAATGCAACCGCAAAGTGGTAGTGACGCCGACATGAAATACATCCTATATTAGAGCAAGGGCTGTCATCATCAATTTCCAACCATTACTTTTGAAATCGGTTGAGTACTTTCTGAGATTGAGTAGATATCGCAATTTAGAATGTTTTTTGTCCATTTTCACCCCTTTTAAATTTCGAATTATTTAGGAAATGTTCTTAGAGATCATTTATATCTTATAAGTAACTACCATGCCTAGTTTCAAGATGCTTGCCCCAGCAGTATTACAAAAAACAAAATTTAGATCGTTTTTGGATCCTTTACCCCCTTTGGGGTAGTGGCACCGACATAAAATACAGCCTATGTTGGAGCGAGGGCCGTCACCATCGTTTTCACAGCATTATTTTTTAAATCGGTTCGGTACTTCCTGAGATTGCGTAGAAATTGCAATTTAGAACGTTTTTTAGAACTCCTTTTCGCGCATTTTCACCCCTTTCACATTTCGAATTTTTTAAGAAATGTTCTTGGAGATAATTTATATCTTACAAGTAACTACCATTCCAAATTTCATGTATCTGGGCTTTTCAGAAACACAATAACCTCGATTTCGAACTTTTTTTGCTCCTGCACCTCCTTTAGGGGTAGTGGCACCGACATAAAATGTAGCCTATTTTGGAGAAAGGGTTGTCACCATCATTTTGACACCATTATTTTTGAAATCGGTTTGGTACTTCTTGAGATTGCGTAAAAATCGCCATTTAGAACGTTTTTTAGAACGCTTTTTGCGCATTTTCACCCCTTTTAAATTTCGAATTTTTTAAGAAATGTTCTTAGAGATCATTTATATCTAATAAGTAACTACCATGCCAAATCCATATATCTGGACCCTTCAGTAACACGAAAATCGCAATTTCGAACGTTTTTTTGCTCCTGCACCCCTTTTAGGGGTAGTGGCATCGACATAAAATGTAGCCTATGTTGGAACAAGGGTTCTCACCATCATTTTGACACCATTATTTTTTAAATCGGTTTGGTACTTCCTGAAATTGCGTAAAAATTGCCATTTAGAACGTTTTTTAGAACGTTTTTTGCGCATTTTCACCCCTTTTTTATTTCTATTTTTTTAAGTAATTTCCTTAGAGATCATTAGTATCTTATAAGTAACTACCATTCCAAATTTCATGTTTCTAGGCCCTTCAGTAACACAAAAATAGCATTTTTAGAACGTTTTTTGCTCCTGCACCCTCTTTTCCCCAGCGGCACGGATATAAGATATAGCCTATGTTCCAAGTCGGACTAACACCATCATTTTGATACCATTACTTTTACAATCGGTTCGGTAGTTTCAGAGCTTACCTTCTACAAATAAACAATTTTCACCTCTTTATAATATTAGTATAGATTACAATTTTTTAAAATGTGGGTTGCACGACTTTTCGATCATCCTGTATATTCTGATAATGGATAACAAATATTAATTTTTTCTGCAGATTTTACCGTTTTTTGATGTTATTTTGAAAAAAATAAAATAAAAAAATAAAAGAACTTCAGTAAATAATTATAAAAGGGGATAAAAAGAAAATCCTGTTTAGTAATTTGGTATTCATTAGTAATCGTTAAGAAATATTTAGAGTGATGCAGTTAGAATGGAAACTTATAAGTAGTTGATTACTGGTCAAATTTTGTCAGGATTTTTCTAAAAATTTTATGCAATGTATTCTATATTCTGCTGTTGATCACGAATCTGAAAATAGAAGCAAAACGAAGCAACTTGATGCGCACTTATAACTTCCAGTTTCGGACTTTCAGTGTATTTATTCAGGCTGCTTGCAGTTTCATTTGAGACTAACAGGCTTCGCTAGCTACGCTGGACAGTTTTTTCAACGAAGCTTGAATCAAATGAAACATAACAGCAAATGCGACCTTATGATTTAAAGTAATATGGACCTTATACCTAAAATGTACTTCCGCATTGCTGAAAATGCTAAAACGTCATTTGCGCCATTATATTTTTAACGTGTCAGATAAAATTTCGCAAATTGAATTTGTTTAGTTAATTATTTACAATAGGATTTTATAAAGACCGACACAGAATATACAAAAAAAAATCTCTGAAAATTTATATAATTAACAATGCAAATCTCATGAAAATCCGCTCAGTAAAAGTTTTACGAGGATACTGAAAACTCGAGATTAAAAGAGAGATTGCTTTTAAATAAAAAAGTGAAATTTATATCTCTGTACACCTAATGCTAAAGTTTTATCAAATAATAGCAGCTTTCTTCGAATTAAAACTTGTCATGTTTCCCTTTAATTTTATTTTTAATACAAATGTAGT
Organism: Maratus speciosus; assembly: GCA_963932465.1. Classification (NCBI taxonomy): domain Eukaryota; kingdom Metazoa; phylum Arthropoda; class Arachnida; order Araneae; family Salticidae; genus Maratus; species Maratus speciosus. Next base: position 59,582 of record CAWVRF010000318.1, read on the forward strand.
TGATTATATAATATTTGAGTATGCCGCTTGAATGTAACCCATAAAAATAATAATGTGGAAAGTCCTGAAACAATGATAATAAAGAAATGTCCTTTCTTTACAACGCGTGAAGACTTTTAACTTAAACTTTTTGATTAAAACTTTCTTAATAATCTGCAGATGTTCTTTTGTATTCTTGGAGGGTTTTAAATTCGCGTTCATTTTATTTTTTAGAAGAGATTTTTTTTAAGTTCCAGAATATTTATGCACTTTACCATGTCTGTTTAAGGAAAAAAAAAAAAAAAACACGTTTCAAATGCATGACTGTGGATGTAATTCAAAATGAATGTGTAATTTGTTAAAAGGATAAGAATGAAATGAGGTTGATAAAAATAGTTGAAAAAAATATACTGCTTTTATAAAAAGGCAATTTATACTTTATACTCTTATTGTGCATATTAAAATTTACGCAGTGGAATGCAGTGTGGTTCAACTGCGGTCAGTAGTGTACCACTATTTCCGAAGAATCAGGCAGCCTGGTGTACTTTTCAGGCAGAAGAAGCTGGGGGAAATTAACAGACAGCCGAAAGGATCATTAATTGGAGTCTGGCCAAAACAGTTTCTTTTTAATTAATTCGATTACTTTTGTATTTCAATTAATATTTTTTAGTAACTGCTAGTTTTTCTGTGTTATGCAAAATTAATTTCCTAAATGCTATAAAACAAAATTACTGTTTAACTTTTGGCTTCAATGATTTCAAATTTCAATTTCTTAGGTGTAGCAACACTAACACAAATGATACTCCGTGCGTAGATACTAGGATTTTTTAACTTTCAAAAAACAAAGAAGTAATATTATTTGGATATTCATCTGGCAAAAAATTTAATTTTATATAACTGCAGCTTTTCAGAAACACCGGATTAATTATCAGACTGTCTTCAGAGTAATTTCCAGACGCTAATATGTGTTACAAAATGTTTTTTGAGTGGTCTTACGTGGTAAATTGTTAGTCAGTGACTTATGGAGGATTCCAAATTAAAATATAACTTCCAAACGTCAGCTGTAAGTTAAAATGAAAATAGTGAGTGGAGTGTAGGCTAAAATGTTATTAATATAGGTTTTCAAAATCTTCTTTTTGAAATTAGGTATGAATAAGATTTTATCTGAAATCCATTTCGTAATCAAATATACATGCCGTATATTCTTTCTAAACATTTTATCTGGGACAGGTCCAGAAAGTTATTTCACAAATATACCAGTAATAATAAGAACATGTAAGAAAAAACATGCGTTAAGCATAGATTATGAAACACTTCCCAACACTTCCTGAATGCTTTAACAAAACCAAAACTTCGTTATTTAGGGAAATAAGGTATATAACAGAACTAAGTAACCATTTTAGAAAACGCATAAAACATTTGAAAAACTGATTTCAGCAGTTACCATCAATAACAAATATGTATTCAAATTCGTTTGAACAGCTCTGTATTTGATCTGTAGGTTGATATATATGCTATGCAATGGGGAAATTTAGTTTAGCAAGAAAACGAATAACAGATTGAAATTTCTCTTTAAGCTATTTATACTAATAGATGGAAACATATTTGTATACTTTTGTACACAATTGTAGTTAACTTAGTACCTTTATTACACGCCACGATTTAGCTAAAGTTTAATTCAGAGTAAAACACTCTTAAAACTACTGGAATCACATTTCCAGAAATTATCATTTATAGACGGCCATGTATCCAATTCTTTGCGTGACCCTGTATATAATTTTACCTATGTAATACAAACATTTCTTAGTAAACAAAATGCAGTTCAGAGTAAAAATGCATAACTCATTTAAAAACCACATTTAAGCAATTTACAATCACACCCAGTAACCATTACGAATTCTTTTGTGTAGCCCTGTATATGAATTACAGCATTTATATACACCATATTCATTGCATAAATATAGTGAAACTTAAAAGCGCATAATATAATTAAAAATGTATTTCCAGAAATCATCGCTACCTTACAATACTTCGGATGCAATGTAGTATCTGAAATCTTTTGTGTGTCCCTGTAAATGCTATGCACTTCGTATTACACGTGAAATAAGTTATAGTAAACTCAGCGACGTATATCAGTTTCATTACACATGAAATAATTTAACATAATTAAAATACGCTGGAAAAAATTCCCTCCACCCCTATATCATTATGTAGCGGTATTCTTTTGTGTGGCCCTGTAAAAAAATAATATTTATTCTTTGCGCCACATATTCTACGGAATGCATATTTTATTGCACTTGATAAATACATATCAATTTTATTATGTTTGAAAGAATGTAACATCATTAAAAATCATTTTAAACGATTTTTTCCCATAGGCCGTAATGTAACAGAAAACTTTTGACTGTCCCTGTAAAAGAATTAAAGATGCTACAAACTTCATTTGCAATAGGGTTTGTGCTATGGTAAAGGTCACTAACATCCAAAAATTTCCGAACGATCCGAGTATATTTATGGGAGTTAGAGCGCGTATAGACGGACAGACAAACCGAATGCATAAACACTTTTCAACTTTGTTGGAAAGTGTTAAAAATGGAGTTAAAATGGAATTTTTAATCTGACTTGGAAATGTTCGACATTTGTCGCCGAACAAAGATTAAGTTCAATTTGTTGTCGAGTCCTTTCAATTTTTTGGACTCATTGACACTCGATCTCTTTATCTTTTCCATGTTACATAGTATGTAAGAGTGTTGGCACTACTCAGAATAATAAAATCCTAAAAGTCAAGACATTCTTTACGTACGTTCAAGTTACCTCAGATCAATTTTGAAGCCAAAGACTATATCGATTTTATAAATTCGGCTGAAGTGACCGTGGCAGAACCACCATTAATTAAGGTTTTAGATCATAACATTCTTACAAAGTGTATTCTAAATCCGAAAGAATAAATGAAGACATCTTACCTAAGATTAAACTATTCCCTTGTCACAATGAAGCCACTGAAAGATGTGTGAAACTTGTTACGGAGGCTTATTCTGCTGTTTGTGGTCCTTTGAGACGCGATGAGTTTATTAAAACTTGTCTGGAATCTCAAAAAAAAATGCCAGTTTTTAAAACCAAAAACAGTATGAACTACTATAAAATGGTAACTTCATTGCTTGTAAAATGTAATAGTAAATTGCTTTTACTTTATTACTATAGTTGTTTAAAAATAATTTCAACTTATATTTTCTTACATTGGTTAAGAAATCGTTGAGTTACTATAAAAAAGGCAAATTTGATAAAAATATTACATAATTTTACTATAAATATATAATAATAATAATAATAATTCCTTGATCATCCTTTTAAATGAAATTAATATTAATAGTTTGTATATTTGAGGAAAAAAATGGGAAAATGCACAACTTTTACGTTTTTTTCTCAATATTCAATGACTTGGGACACTATTTAATATTAATATTTTCCAAAGGTATTTTATATTCAGAATGAGGATATGAGAGAGCAACTTCCCACGCCGCCCCTTTTTGATTTGGAAAAAAAAATCCATAGGCGATCGCTTTTATGTTTTTTCTCAATATTCAATGGCCTTGGGGCAGTATTTTATATTAATATCTTTCAAAGATATTTTATATTCAGAATGAGGATATGATAGAGCAACTTTCTCTCACCGCCCCATTTTGATTTGGAGAAAAAAAATTCCATGGACGAGCGCTCCACCCTATTAAACGGCCCTCGTAAATACTCTCAAATAGTGGACCGAAGTTAGACCACACATTCAAGTAGCTGAAAATTGTTGGGCAACCGTTGGCTAATTGTTGTTCCAAGTTGACCTAGTTAGGAAATATCCGCCTTGCCAAACTGTTGGCCAACGAGCCATTTGCCAAACAAAGCCCCGGCAGTGGTCCAATCGTTAGTTGCATGATGCAAATCAGTTTCATTATGTTTGAAATAATGCAACATCATTAAAATGTACTGAATACGATTTATCCCCATTGACCGTAATGTAACAGAAAGTATGTGTCCCTGTAAACTAACAATAAATATTACACCCTTTATTTCAAAGACCAAACATGCCATCAAATTTCCTATTTCGATCATTTTAAGCAGGTAATTAATCTCAGGCAGTAAAAAATACTAATGTATCACAATGTGGAAATTCCTGTTATTTTAATTCAATAATGTTCAATAATTCAATATCAATTAAAATATTTTAAACATGATTTTAACACTTAACGGTTAAGTACTCCTCCCAGATACAGGCAAAGTTTTGCTTTTAATCACCAAATATCACAATAGCATCAAAATTTAAAATAACATTTATTTGTAAATAAGTAAATGCATTTATTCGTGTAGATAAGAAACCGAGAATTTTGTTTAAAAATACTGGTGTCAGTGTGACATTTGTCGATTAAAATTAAATGCACCTCTGTTGCAGCATCGATCGCAAATAATTAATTTAAGAAATGAAAATATCACATAAGCGTAATTTTGTAATTTTGCTGACATCCTCTATGCATTCGAATTATATAATTCGTCGCTAATAGATCTATTAAAAAATCAGATACACAAATGTTACAAAAATTTCACACAACTGCAGTTCAAACCGTCTCATCTTTCGGTAGAAGATACAGACTTTCAATCAAGGCTGCCGCACTGCGTTGAACTTTCCTCTCTTTTCGGACTGCTTGAGTCACGTGAAGGTCTTTTCTGTTAAGCAAATGCAGGAGAAGCCTGAATACAGATGCACAAAATGACCATCAGGTATTTCTAGTGGTCCGAAGGGAGAAGAACGCGAAACGTAGTGTCGTCTTTTGAAAACGTCGTCGAATTATTTTTTTTTCGTTAGCTCTCAATAGCCTTCAATAACGTGACGTCTCTGAGATTTTTTTTAGCATTCTATAATAATAAACGAAATGGTAATCTGAATTTCGAGATTATTTCTCGCATTTAGGGAATAGTGGGAAAATTTGATAACTAACAATGTATGCTGAAAATTGCCTTAAAAGAAATGTTTTAATAGTAGTAACATATGTCTCGGGCTTTGTTACTAAAATACGAATATTTGATCATGTCGCATTTATATACAGATCTTGATTTATGATTTTAGGTACAAGAACTTAGTCCAAGGGCGGATCAGGAAAATTCTCAAGGGGGGGGGGGGGGATTTTAGAAATTTGGAGACTCCAATCTGATGCGCGGGTCGGGGCTATTTTTTGCACTGCGGGTCGTGTTACTTCTACTTATTGCTGCGAGTCGGGTTGGGTCCGGTTAACTTCTATTTTTTTGCTGCTGGTCGGGTTAACTTATATTTTTTGCTGCTGGTGGGGGTTAACTTCTACTTTTTTGCTGTGGGCCACGTTTGAGTCCGGTTAAATTCTACTTTTTACTGCGGGTCGGGTTAATTTCTACTTTTTGCTGCGGGTCGGGTTTGGGTCCAGTTGACTTCTAATTTTCTACTGCGGGACAGTTTGACTTTTGCTTTTTAGCTGTGCCTAGCGCGTTGGGTTTGGGGCAGATTGGCGTACGTTATTTCGAGTTTGGGTCAGTTTGGGGTAAGGGTTTTCACTTTTGCTAGAAGGGTTCGGGTTGACCCGATTTTTGAAAAGAAAGTCTAAATATTTTTGGAGATAAAAACTACATACAGTAAAAACTCCATAACGGACACGCCCAAATACTTATTTAGAAATACTTTTTAATGTTCAGGATTTTGTAAAAAAATACTAATTTGGTATAAGACTGCTAGTCTCTTTATATCTAATATCAGTTGCAATTCTGTAAAGAATGCTTTGAAACTATTAAAAAAACATACCGGATGTCCTAAAATGGACTCACGGATTTTAAAATTCTTTAACTTGCAAATGGTGACAGTAATTTTAAAAAATCTTGCACCAGGGTTATGTAAGTTCTCAGGATATTTTTACTGCGATTCTTGATTTTACTTTACAATAGCAGAGATAGATGGCACTCCAGTAGCCGTTAAATCGGGGACTGATTTCTGGCCTTTCCCTTCCGGGCACCGATTTAGCGCCCAATCCTTGCAGCGCTATCTATTGCTGCTATTTTAAATTAAAATCAAGAATCGCAGTAAGAAAAAAATCTCCTGATCAGGGGTGATTCTTAGTAAAAAAATATTCGATAGCTGTTTTCGATTCAGTTCGATTCCAGGCTGATTGTAGATTCCTACAAACTGGGCTTGGGTTAACCCGTTTTCTTCAAAAGTTAGTTCAGTATATTATTTCAGATTAAAAACTATACCTATAATAATAAACATAGATGTATGTATGTGTGCTGTTTTCTAAAGAGACCACTGTATTTTTTCCACGACTCTATGATAAAATTCGCATTTCTTCCACGACTTTTTGACGAAATTCGCGTTTTTACGCAACCCTCCGATAAAATTCGCATTTCCCCCCCCCCCGAGACCCTTTGACAAAATGTGCGTTTTATCAGCGATTCTTTGGTGAAATTCGCGTTTTTCAGCAATTCTTTGACGAAGTTCGCGTTCCTTAAGCGATTCATCGACGAAACTTGCTTTTTCCCACAATTCTTTGAAGAAATTCGCATTTTCTTCGCTATCCTTTGACGAAATTTAAGTTTTTTGGCGATTCTTTGACGAAATTTGCGTTTCTTTTGCGACCCTTTGACGAAATTCGCGTTTTATCGCGGTCATTTGACAAAATTCTCGTTTTCTGCGAGATCCTTTGGCGAAATTTTAGTTTTTCCGCTGTTCTTTGACGAAATTCGCGTTGTCTGCGATAATTTGAAGAATTTCGTGTTTTTTTCCGTGACCCTTTGATCGAATTCGCATTTTACCACGTCCCTTTGTTCAAATTCGGGGTTTTTCCGCGATCCTTTTGCGAAATTGAAGTTATTTTCTGCAAACGATTGACGAAATAGATATTTTATGGCGACCATTTGTCAAAATTTGCGATTATTTTTGCGTCCGATTTTTCGGATTGAGGAATTTTTTTAATTTTCGGAACGGAATGCCTTAATGCTCTCGCTGAGTAATTCTTTTTTTTTTTTTTAATCAAAAGAGGTTAAAAAATTGCGCATTTATTTTATAACATATTTCAAATTTGCATATATTTTACAGTTAAAATACGTCCAAAATCTTTGTGAAAGAATTCTTTAAAAAATAAATTTTATCAAAAAAAAAAAAAAAAAGATTTGAGGCAGAAATTGCGGGTTGCTCAAATTTTGCTACTTTTACGTTGGCCGTGGAATTCGCGAAATGTGCAGCAAAAAGGCTAAATTTTCGAAATTTTCGTAAAATTCGGAACAGAATCACCCCTGTTCCTTACATCTTACATATCTCTACTGTCTGGCTTCGATATGTCAGATAGGGGTTCACCCAGGCTGAAATTTCTAGGCCCAATCCCAGGTCTAACCCACACAAACAAATTATTGACCCGAACCGGTATAAAAGCTAAAAAATAGACTCCAGCCCAAGCCCACATTTTGCAATTAAAATTATTCATAAAGCACACTTACTTATGCTCATATTTTATTTTCAGATTATATTCGAAATTCATGGATATAGAAAAACAAAAATAGTTATGACTATTCAGGCAATTATGCATATAAAAACTACGTAAAAATTTAGACAATGACATTCAAATGAAAATCCAGTAAGAAAATCAGTTTAGAATGAAAGAAACGGATGATAAAAAAAAAATCATAATTTTAAAGCTCTACAAAGAAAAAAAGTAAATTTTAAAAATGCATCTCTGTAACTTATCAAATCATATTTCTAACGATTTCGCTAAACAAATATACAACATAGATATCATTTTTACGAATAACAAATAAGTAAAATGCCAGACCAACTTGGGTTCTGGGGGGGGGGGGGGAGATTTAGAGTAGAGCACGGGTCGCGGTCGGGTCAATAATGCTTATCATACGGGCTGACGTGGACCGAACGTTTAGATTTTATTCAGGGCTGAGACCCGACCTGAAAATTTTGACCAGGAAGAATGAAGTCCAGGCCAGGCTTGACCTGGAAGAAAAACAAATCTGGCCCGGCCTGAATCTGCAGAAAAATGTAAGACCAGGACACGGCCCGACTCTAAAAGGGAGAAGACCTGACCCAGCCCTAGTCTCGTGGATTTAAACTGACACGAGCCGACCCGGGTCGCGCCGGGCTCTAGCTTCGCCCCGAGTCATTTCCCGTGAGGATGCATAATGTCGTTTTTCAAACCCTTAATTAGCCCAAGGGGAGGTGGGGGCGATCGCCCCTTCGCTCCCCCCCTTAGATCCGCCATTGACTTAGTCTCACTCATAGGTCTCTACATTTAGTCACATGGACCTTAATTAAAGTACGGCAATTATTCTTTTTTGGTAACATAGAATCATGCATTCCAGAACCGTAAAGTAGTCTGTCTTCGATTAATAAAGACTCTGTAACTGTAATTTATAAAATCGAAATTTAAAACTAGGCGCAATCACATAAAAAATTGAAATATCCATATTAATTGAAGTTTCGGGTTTTGTCCGCAAAATACGGATGTCTGATCATGCCGTATTTTTATACGATCCTTGCACGAATAATTTCGTTTCAAAAACTGAAGCAAGAGTTTAGCTACTCCTTTTATGAGTTGTCTAGTTTTTGTTTCGAACGTGTTGTGAGACTTGTAAAACATGTGCGTGAACCTATCTGTCATTTCTCGTACTTTCACAAAGTATATACGAATCACCCTGAACCTGATTGTCCTAGTTATTTCGTGGAGCGATATCCTTTTAAGTCGCTGTAATGGACTAGTGTGTATAAATACCAGAGCAGAAGGTTGATTCAGTGGATTTCAATCTGTTCTCGCAATTTTATGGCGTTTGAAAGCAGTTCTTCATTTATTCCTGTATTTCGAAGTTATAATATAACCGTTCCATTTACCTGAGTTTGTTGTGAACTGTTCTGTCTAGTTAATCTTTGGCGAAGCGCTTCGATATCATGGTAAGACGATAAAAGTTTAGTGTTTACTGTAAAGAGAATTTAGAAAACAAGGTAATCGCTTTCAGTGACCTTGCAGTATTGTTGCAAGCGACATTATTTTTATTTTAAACTTTAATCCTTCATGGACGTATTTCATTTATAGACTTCGACAATGGCTAAGGTTATTTCAATGCAAGATATTCCGTTTAAAGCGGTTATTCGCGAACTATGGAAATTCGTTTAAGGAACCAGGCAATATGTAATGATAGTGTTTCATTTCTTATTCCAGAAATCTGGGTTAGCATTTTGAAAGAACTGTGACGTATCCACGTTTTTTCAGCACACCCCCCCCCCCACACACACACACACGCTTTTAATTTATTTGGAATAACAGATGGTGCCAATGGAGTCGTTTATAACGGAATTTTGAAGTTTCTGTTACTTTTCGATATTCAATATATTTTTGACTATGTAGCAAATAGATTGTTTCTTGGAGATTTGTGTTTTTAGAAAGTTTGTTTCCTGAGGCTGGTTTTGAAGTTTAAACCGAAACGTAGAGTTTCATTTCAGTTTGTGCTTTTTATCCCAAGTTGAATTTGAATATTAAGGCATTTTATTCAGTTTATTATTGGAGATTTAAATGACCAGTGTTAACTGAATTTTACCTAATACACTGCATTGATCTGTTTTATTATTGACATCAAATAAACCTGTATTTCATCACAATTTTGTTTCCATGGCTATTTCCTTACGTGACTTTCCCGTATGGCACACTACAGAACTTTTTCGCATTTATGTGTCATCATATTAAGAATTGCTATAGCACTGTTTTGCCCCTTTTTCTATTAGCTCGAGTGTTATTAAAAAAAAATCAAAGAAATCCTCAATTTTTTATTGATTTTGATATTTTTGAATTAAACATCATGCATGAAGATGTCAATACTGCTTTTTGATAATTAACAAAAAAATCAATTTCCTCTTTTAATCCCGTATCATATGAGTACTTTTTTGCAAATGTGTTATTTGTATGCTATCTGACTATGCTTGAACTATTCACGTCACTATATGTATAAAGTGCAAGGCGTTTAAACTGAGAAGCCAATACAAATTTCACCGAGTATCTCAATCAACTGTAATGTAACAATCTGAGCTTTCGACATCCTGATCAATATCCTGTATAATACATGAGACTAGTTTCGAAACTAAGTGTTGTCCATTATTGTTATCCTTGAAACACAGCTTATTGTTCAAACATAATCAAATATGTAATTCTATATGAGATTAAGTAAATTAATTCAGTTCATGAACCTAATCCGGTCCACTGATTTTATTCCGATGTTGGTATCTATGTCCAAATTAATTTTAAGAACATAACAAGTATTCTGAAATAAACTGAGTTAAATAAATTATAGTTCTTATGAAAAATATTGGACAAACTTCAAGAGAGGTTTGTGCACACCAAAATAAATACCTTCTTTATAGGAAACGGAGTCTTAAAAGTGTATTTTCTTTTATTTCGGTTAAAAAAAAAACAGATTTTTTTTTTCATTTTTCTATTTTCTGTAGTCTGTAGATTATCCCTCTGATACAATTAGTCCGAATTCGAAGTTATTTAGTGCCGGCAGCACAGACAATCACCTCATCCAGTTCATGGTTGAAATTATAGGATAGTTAAATCTTGATTCGCATATTAAAACGCAATCGGTCTGCAACGTCATAACTTGGTGAAAAACACTCGAAAATCCAATTTTAGCGGCTGACTCGTAGGTTTACCATTGCGTTTTCCTGCTCTCAGTCCTCCATGTTTTCACACCTTTTCGTGCAGGAAAACAGAATGGTAAACCTACGAGTCAGCCACTAAAACCGGGTTTTTAGGTGTTTTCCACCAAGATATGATTTGGCAGAGCTATTGCGTTTTAATATGCGAATGAACCCAGCAAAGAAAGAAACAGTGGGCCATCAGCTGGAAAAAAGATGGCAGCCAGCACTGCCATCAGCGATAAAGTGCAATGGTTTAATTATACTTAAACCAGTACAAAAGTGTCCGTACGGAATGCAGCTGGCCCATCAGTGATGGCCAAGAGAAGACCAGCATTGGTATGCCATCATATTACTTCAATCCGGCACTTTTCCTGCAGGGCTAGCACCGATCCTGCTGCTATTCTTTTGCTGGCCCAGCACTTTCCCTTACAAAAATTTCTTATTGAATTCTATAAAAAAACAAAGTATTATGACCCTTTTTTCTATAAGCTAGTTTCACGAAGAGCTATAGGTGTCTATAACAGAAATGTCTACAGAAATATTTGAACTTGCAGCGGTTTCCCTGTGGTCACCCTCCCAAGTACTAACCGCGCTCGGTCCTGTTTGGTTTTCGTGATCGGACATGAACAAGTACTTTCAGCGTATCCTACGAACGCTCGTAGCTTTCAACCTCTCATTACACTATTTGAAGTTTGTTTCTTTTGTGATTTACGTTCCCAATAATTAAACTGGTATAGAAATTATTGTATTGTATAGAAATCCTATATATTTCATACGCTTTTATTATTATTATTATTGATTCTCAACTGTGTAAATTATGAAAACCGAAATCCTTTGTAACTTAGTAAAACCAGATTTAAGGAGAAAAAAAAGAAATGCATTGAAGTAAAGAATTTATTTATTTGTTCATTTACTTATTTATTTTGTTGGTGGCAGTAGTGCTATATTACTTACAGTTAAAAAAAAATAGCTTCACAGCATAAATACGCAATGTCTTCAATATTCGCAAGGCCATCTAGCATAAAAGTTCCCAGCAATAATACTGCAAAAGTTCGTGCACTTCCATGTAGTGGTGGGCCAGCGCATGAGATAAAATGGATCCCCACCAGAATTTTATCTGATGATTTCAAACAGCAAAGTTGACTGAAGCAGTCCAGCAGTGGTCATGCAGTGGTAGACCATTAGCCAGCACTTCTCCATCATTGTCAGTACCTTTATTGCTGCTGGCCAGCAATTTCCTCTTTGCTGGGAAGATTTAACTAATCCTAGAATTTCATCCGTGAATTCGATGAGGTGATTGTCTGTTCTGCCGGCTCCCGGTCTAGCAGTTATTAAGAGCTTTAGCTCAACGTGTACGTAGGCTTACACTGTTTTGAAGCACTACAAGCACATTTTACGCACGACTTTTTACCAGCTGAGCGGGATCAGAACGCAAAAGCTATTACACCGATCTTGCTATTTATTTTAAATTGAAGTTAATATAATTTATCGGAGCTTGGACCACTTTCATAAAAAATAAATATTATTAGAAGCACGCCAAAGTGCAAAAAAAGGGGTCAGGAAATACACCGTTTTTTTTACAAGCGGCAGGCACTTTGTTGATTTTCAACTTTTTTACCGCAAAGTGCTTGAAGCTCCAGACAATATTTTCCCTTTTCATAATCCTTAACAAAAATTGATGCCAAATGACTCTGGTTATCTATCGGATCCATCATGATTGGAAGTTCACGGCGCGCACGCTAAGACATCCACCCACGCAACTCGAGCTACATCATCAATTTTTTATTAGAATTTTTTTGAAATGTTCTTAAAGAGATAATACGAGGGTTGCCTTTTAAGTTTTTACAAAAGGTAGGAATAAAAAGAATTTTTTGGGAACGAACTGTTTTATTGCGTTTTAAAATATTTGCTTTTAAGTTTTATACACTTTTCCATCCGTTCAAACCAATTCTTGAAACAGTTTTTCCACTCTGAAGTTGACATCTCTGACACATAGTTTTGGAAGGGATCAACAGCTCTTGAAATGATGAAAATCGCTGTCCACGCATTTTTTGTTTTACATAAGGGAACAAGAAAAAGTCGTTAGGCGACAAATCAGGAGAATATGGGCAATGAGACATTAATTAGATATTTGTATCCTTCAAATAATATATTGTTTCACGTGCTGTGTGGGAGCTGGCGTTGTCGTGATGAAGAATGATGCGGCGTTTTTTGTTGCTTTTCCTGATTTCGTTGATGCCTTTTGGCAAACAAATTTCTGTATACCATTTAGAGTTAACAGATTTTCAATCCTCTAAAGGAATGGTTGCGACATGTCCGGTAAATACGAAAAAACAAGCAATAATTTTCTCGGAAGTGCTTCGTGAACGAAGAACTTTCGTAGAATTCGGTTCATCTGGAAACACCCAAACAGTGGAGTGTTGTTTAGTTTCCGGCTTATACGAATATATATAAGTTTAGTCACCTATAACGATGTTGTATACGGATTTTGATGTTCTAAATTTGAATTGTTTTAGCATTTCCTTACACCACTTTGTACGAGCCTCTTTTTGAGGTTCTGCACTGTAAAAAAAAATTTGTAAAGTTACTAAAATTTTTTTAGGAAACTGGGATTCCAGGAACTTTTTATGTAACGGCAACAAGAAAAATTCCTGTAACAGATGCTGTTACAGAAATTTTTGCTGTTGCCGTTACATAAAAAGTTCCTGGAATCCCAGTTTCCTAGAAATATTTTAGTAACTTTACAGATTTTTTTTTACAGCGTGTTAAATTGTGCGGAATCCATCTGGAACAAATCTTTTTAACACATAAATGTTCGTACAAAATCGAATATATCGCAGTCTGTGGTATGCCAAGGGATGCTTCTATCTCACGATAAGTGACATGCCGATCTACTTCAATCATCTTGCGCACAGCATCGATGTTGTTTGGAATCACTACCGATTTGGTCGTCCTTCACAAGATTCATCACTGACGGACGCACGACCACGACGAAATTCTGCAACCAGTTGTAAACAGTCTTCTCTGATGGTGCTTCATTACCAAAAGTTTCACGAAGCGATACTAAGCATTCTTGTCTAGTGAGGCCTTAATTAAAATCATAAAAAATCAGTCAACGGAAACCTTCACGAGTTATTTCCATTTTTTCACTCACTTGTTTCTTTAGAACACTCACTGTAAACAAAATACGCAGACGATTTCTAAGAAACCGCTGATTCCAAGGGAAAAAAATGTGTATTTTACGAATATCCTGAAGACAAATTTCAGTAAAGCCTTCTATTGGTCGTTTGTAAAAACATAAAAGGCAACCCTCATAATTAACAGGCAAAATATCAGAAGCTAAAAACTTTGTTCTTTTCAAGAAAAAAATGCCAAAAAACACTCACTTTTCAACCTGCTAGAGACAAATCCACCATTAATTCAAATTTTCATTCAACAATTAAAAAAAATCACGCATCTAGCACAGATTATGAAAATCCTTCCAACACAGTCAGAATACCGAAACATAACTACACCGCTTAATAAAGTGAAAGATTATGACTAGGTAAAAAATTTGGAAAATGAAACCAACTTTTAGCAATTACCATCTATAATCGGAAAAGTATTCAAATTCGTTCGTGAAGCTTTTTATATAATCTAATTATACATACCACATAGTGTGCTAAACTTTAATTCATTTGGGATACGTGTAAGATAATTGCAATATTTATTCCAGCAATTTCCATGGATAAACAAACGGAAGTTCACTCTAATTCTTTTGCGCAGCCTTGTATATGATATATAGAAGTTATATACATAAATCAAAATACAAAAAATTAGTTAAACTTAAAACACATAGAAGAACTGAAAACGTCCTTTCGGCAATTGTCGCTCATACACAGCAGTATCTAATTATTTTGTGTGTCCATGTAAATGAACGATAAATGCTAAACATACCCTGTTCTAAGAAAGCCTCTTGCAGTGCACCTCAGTGATGTACTATATCATTTTGAATATGTGTAACATGAATTAGTGTAACATCATTAAAACAAGGCGATAAAACATTTTATTAATTGATAACTATATTAGATTTTTTATATTAAATATATTTATTTAGAATTCGCACTAACAATACCAAAAATCATACTTATATAAAATATAGCAATTATGCGTTTAAATAAAGTTTTGAAATTTGTTAAAAACGATAGTTTTGTATTGTCCTCGCACGAAAAGTTAGCCGAAGAATTCGCCAAGGATCATTATTTACAATCAGCCTTTTTAATTCTGATCACTTAAGTGGTTTAAGTGCATAATTTAATTACATATCTGAAATTTATATTTTATAATTTTATTTTTTGATTGATTGAATGCGACCTTTTAATGGAAGATAAACTGTTAAAAAATGCTGAGATATTTATATTAATTTAAGTGCAAACGGATTTATTTTTCGCAGTCGCCTGCACGCGATAGAGCTATATATAAAAAAATTCATGCTTGAAAATTATTTAAAAACAATAGAAACTGAGTAAATATCGATGCATTTTCCAATCAAATTGCGATAGAGTTTTTAAAGAAATTTCATTTGAAAATACAATTTTTCCCCCGTTCGACGGTGTAAAAATTTAAAATGTACGATATTTAGAAGTACAAAAAAAATTACAGTAAATGTTAAATTTAATTGTCTAATGTTGCCACCGTCAAAATGACGTCAGTGTTACGCACGGACACATTTGTCCTTTATAATATATGAGGGTCATTCAACTGAAACTCGGTCAGTGCGTGTAACTTTGCATTAGACGTAAGGATGCGCGACGTAATGGCGTGTATGGCGGCACCATCTACTCGTTGAGAGACTGACGCATGCGCAACGTTTCACGTTGCATAGCGACAGTGTGGTTGCACGCCGAAGAGAAGGTAGTCACAAAAGTTATCACCCACTACTGAACATGCAGGTGAGTTAGCAGGAACAACGAGGAGTGATTCGATATTTAGCGGCGGAGGGAGTTAGTCGCCGTGAACTGTATCGACGGATGAAAGCTGTGTACGGTGAGTACAGTCTGAGTCGTTCAACTGTTGTGAAATGGCGCAAAAGATTCCTTGACGGGTGCGAGTTACTGGAAGACGATGCTCGTCCTGGACAGGCTCATCGTGTCATCACACCGGATATGACTGCGCAAGTGAACGATTTAGTCTTGGCCAACCGCAGAATAACTGTGGACGAGATCCATCGGTTACTGGGTATTAGCGTGGGCACCACTCACACCACATTGCATCAACACTTGAACTTTCGAAAAATTTGAGCTCAGTGGGTTCCCCACCAATTGACCACCGAACAGCGCAATACTCGAATGGCGCTGTCTTTGTGTCATCTGCAACGTTGTTATGAGGAGGAATATGACTATTTTTGAGTTTGTGTATTGTGTATAACTACATTTGTGTGTGTTAAAATCGTTACTTTACAGTATTGACCGGGTTTCATTTGAATGTCCCTTATAGATAGATACATTGTGAAGCGATTTTTCCCCCTGTACCTTAATATAACTGATTTCTTTTAATGTACCTGTAAACGAGCTGTAAGTGCTACATATTTCATTTTCAATACCGAACATAACATATATTAGTTACAAAGCAATGCGACTATACTTACGCGGTGTAGAGCACGGGCAGACAGACGGACAGACAAAACGAATTCATAAAAACTTTTCAATTATGTTGGAAAGTATTAACAACTACGTTGAAAAGTATTAAAAATATAAGTATAACGATCATCCATAACTAAAACTAGCAAAAGCCATGCTTTGTTTGGATTCGCGAAGCATTATTTTTTTCGACCAGTAAGTGTACATTTTCTCGGCATTTTTTTATAATAGAACTAATGCATCCCACAAATTGTTTTTAAACGGCAAACATATTAAAAATAATACTAATAGTAATTACTTCTTAATAGTAAATGAATTTCATTTGGTTCAATTTTCAACATTCGAATTCGAATAACACTTTATATAACGAATTTAACAATTAATTTTATTTGTTTACAATACTTTTGTTGCCGCTTTACAAAAAAAAATCATAATATAATTCTTTTAAAATACGTAAGAATCGTCTGCGTATATGATTTCACATAATAAGAATAAATTGTGTATTTGTATTCTTTTAACACTGAAAAACACTTTTATAATTGAATGTAAATAATTGAATTTTCACAAATAAGAAAATAATATTGTAAGAATCCACAGATCATGTTTTATTTCTATCAAGTCCAAAAATATTTATTTCTTTAATTAAATTTAAAAAGCAGTTTTTGAAATTTTTGGCGGAATAATGAAAATATATTTTATTTTTTTAATTAATCATGATTCTATCTATAATTACCAACTCCATGATTTATATTTTCTGCTGAAAATATAAGTGTTTCATTTTTTATTTGCAAAAATGCGTCCATAATGGAAAAACATGTAAAATAAATTAATTAAAATAATAAATTTTTAAAAGTCATTCTGTAAAAAGAAATAATAATGTGCAAATCTACAGATCATAATTTATTTTTATGTTTAATTTCAAATCAAAATACTGAATAGTTCTTTTGTAAAGTGTGCGATAAATTGTAATTTGTGTAGCCTAATACAGGATTCGCTTCAATCATCCTAATAAAGATATTTGACAGCAATTTTCAAGAGACTTAATTTGCTTTCTGTTAAATGCAATGATATGATGAACTAGTCGGATGTGCCTATCCCAAAACCTGCTTCTATCTCATACATTTTAATAATTCAAATTCGCTATCACAGTGGAAAAATTAAATGACAATCTATGCCCATCGTGCGAATTCTAAAGGTATGGGTTCATGAATTGTGTGCAAAAGAGAGATATAAGAGAGATATTTGACAATGACAAAGTGCCATTCAGTAAGTTGCATTTGGTATAAGAGTTTTTTAATTCTATGTCCATTGGTGGAATACCTGTAAGCACGCTTAAAGCATCTATCGACACTGATCTGTATGTTTTAATTATTGGTAATAAGCCCATTCTTTTGCAGGAACTCAATCTTTTCAGACCGTGTGATCGTAGGTATCCATATCACACTTCATGACCATATGTTATCTGCTTGCTATAATCAATTTGTACCATTCTTTTAATGAAATTTTTTAATGAATCGATGGTTTCTTGTGATGACACGATTGTCATAATCACTTCTGAGAAAGTCCAGGATGTCTCTTGTTGGATATAGGGGAGCTCCATCTTGCTGAAAGCATGTGTTTTGGATCCAGTGTTCGTGGTAGGCATGAGAAATAAATCTCGTTGTCAAGAAGTCGAGATAGCGTTCAGAATTCACTGTCTGGACAAAAAAATACGGGCCCAAAACATGATCAGCACACAAACTACACCAGACGGTGACCTTTTGTGGATGAAGAAGCTTGACAACTAGAAATTACGGCTTCTCGCTGCCTCAAATCCGATAGTTTGGACGAGTAATGTAGCCATTCAACCAGAAGTATGCTTCATCGGTTGAAGTAAGATATCGCTACAGTTGAAACCAGTTTTGATCATTTCGCGCACGATGTTGGTGATCTCTAGTCTTTTTTCAATAGCATTCGTGCTGAGAGGTTGTCCTAACTGATTCTTGTAAGGGAAAATAACAAAATCTTTGCGGACTATTCTTCCTGCTGTGGCTACACTGACGTCAAACTGTTGAGGCAAGTGTCGAGTTAAAGTTGATGACTCTTCTTCCATTATTATTATGGCAGCCGTGATGTTTTCTTTCTGTCTTTTGTTTAGTCTGCATGCTCACTTTGTCATCAGCCGCTGAATCTCTTCGCTCAAACTTGCCAATTAATGCTTTTAACACATGCTTGTGGGTGGCTTTGGCCTATTTTTAAAGGCAGTAGACCACTTCCTGAGTGTTTCGGCAGGTGTTTGGTCATAAAGATAAAACGTTTAGAATAAGATAACATCCTATTCGATTGAATATCGGTACAGTTTGGCGAAAACAAAATATTCTTCGAAAGTAACCAGAGTCCATAAATAAGTTTCCTTTGGGTCCCTGCGCAAGCCTGCACAATTTAACGTCACTAGCTGTACTAGTTGAAGAGTTATTTTACGAAAATATTCGCTATAGCCTTGTGAAGCACCCGATAGCGCCGAAACGTTGTTTGAATGTGAAATGATGGGGATAATTGTACAAACGCCTCGTTTAGTGTAAAAGGAACGTTTTATCACATGTACAGAAATAATACTATTTAACACACATTCTAATAAATTGTCATCGGCCAGGAAAAAAGGGAATAATACCCCATACATTTTACTCTCCATATTGTCTCAGAAAAACATGGAAATTGACTAGAAATTATGTATACGGGTTCGGCTAGAAATTGTGTGTTCTTTCAATTTATGTTAAAAAAAAAATTAATAAAATAAGCTTAGGGTATCGTCTTCACATTGAAATTGTACGAAACTCTAAATTTATTAATAAAAACACCCAATTTTGATAGTATATTTAGTTTTTCTTCAATAAATTTTATTTTCGGATACTAAACATAAAGACATTTGGTCAAATAGTTTAGGAATTGTGAAGGTTTAAAGTTTGAAACGGCTAATGTTAAATACCTTTTTAATATTTTCAATACAAATTTTAATGAGGTTGCCGATGTGAGTTCTTTATCACGGCATTTGTTATAGTTTCATTTATTATTTTTATTCTGCCAACGCTACTGGTTTCTATTCTCTTTTGAAAGATAGTTCTTAGTCTAAAAGTGGTATTTTGTTATGTCCTGTTCCATATTCATGTCATTTTAGGATTTCGTTCATCTGTCGAAACCCTATTCCTCTTACTGCTCTATCAGTCTGTCACAGAGTTCATTCTCGGAAACTATACAAGTTAGAGACTTGAAATTTTGTAAATTTATAGCTGAACATCTCCGATCACGCGATAAATCATAAAATTTTCAAAAAGTCTTATATCATTTTAAATAAATGAACTGATTTAATTGCATTCGATAATTTTTGCGATTTAGATTTTAAAACTGAAACTTAATTTCAGTTTTATCCGTGGAGGCTAGATAACTCCGTGGTGGTCCATTTGCTTGCGAATCAAAAGGTTCCCGGTTCGAAGCTCGGCGTCGGAGTTTGAATTTTTTCTCCCAGAATAGATCTCATTATCTACTAGATTCAATTTTACAATTTTTTCAATTTCTTTTGCTATTTTAAAGTCAAAAGTTGTAAAGTAATTTACCATTATTTTTTTTAATTCAAAAGTTGTTGAGAAATTATGAAACTTCAAATTGACAATATTTCATTATCCGTTAGATTTAATGAAAAGAAATTTCCTAATTTTTGTCATTTTAAGGGTTTCGTTTTTTTAAAGTTAAAATTAAATCATGTACTTAAATATGCTTTTCAAATATACAAACATGTGCTTGTACAATTGTCTGAAAAGCAGTTCTTGAATACATTTAATTTCACTTTTAAAAAACTTCCAAGTTTAATCATTTTAAAATTAAATTTTATGGTGCTGCCATCTATGTTCTTATAGTAAAAATAAGAATTTAATAATTAACGACATTCAATTAACTATTTGGAATTATTAATTAAAGGTTAAAGTTTTTTAAAAGGAATATTAAACGAAACCCAATGTACGGTTTTTCGGCCACACTTACCCACTTTCTTTTCCACTATTTTTAAGCAATCTTTGTTAATTTAATATTTATTTATATTTATTAATTGTAACACCCCTTAATATTTTAAAATAATAGTGTGAATTTAATCTACTTTAATTTTTTGTGAATTTGCATGTTACAGGGATGAACGTTCCTACCCAAATGACTGATTAGTACCACTATATTTTAATAGCATTCTTTGCTTTATTAAATCTCAGAAATTCTGTCATTAAATAATTAAATACTATTAAATTTTAGTGGTAGTAATCGGTCATTTGGGTCGGAGCGCTCTCATCCCTCATGTTAAATAATTCTCTCTGTTTCATCTATTATCAATGAAATGTTTAATTCTGTTAACAATTAAATGCAAAATTAAAAGATAGAAATGCATAGACTGGATTCGTAAAAGCTGTATTGACTGTGTCACCAATGCATCTTCAAAGCAATATGACATTTCGAATAATAGTGATAATTAAACGAGTAGTTCAGATTAAAATGCATGAGTTTGCGAATCTCAAACACAGGCCTGATAACTAATGAGCAATAGCTCTGTTGCATGTCGAGATAAAACAACTTGTAAAACTTGTTCTCAGTTTCATAATTGGTATAATATGAAAAGTTGAAAGTGAAAAGAGAATATAGAGGGAACGTTTCAAATTAATTAATCTGAACGACACAAATTTACAATCATTATACAGGAAGGACCATAATTATCTCAGAAAGTTACTTTTGAAATCAGTTTAAGGGACCGTAGACCTTCATATCTGAACGAAAATTGACCCAAAAGTCAAAATTTCTTTTTGCGCGTATTATTATCCTCCAATTTGCACTGAATCATTTCTGAAAAAGCGCATGCAGATGCGATGATTTTTCGCAAAATTACAAGTATTTTAATTTTGTACACAAACAATTTTTCGACCTTTTAATATACTTTAAATCTGTTTTCTCAAAACTGATTTTCCAATGTTTTTAGATTCTTGAAATGCCCCATGCGTTTTAATTTTTGATCAAAATGCATGAAATTGATAAGGAAGAATCCTGATATTGCTTACTAAGAAAATATGCATGCATGCATTTTAAAATTAGACTTCGTTTGATTTTGAACTTATTAAAAGGAAAAAGTTTAATGAAAATCGATAGGAAATTCAGAAAAAAATCTCTACAAAATTAACCATTCAAAGGATTTAAAAAATCGGTACACAGATTTGTTTATAATAGAGATTTAAGTGATTTAAATGTGAAATCGAGGAAATATCTCAAAAATTAAGACGCATGGATCATTTTAAATTTTCGTTTCAAAATGTTAAATTTTTCAAAACATTTTAAATTTATATTAAAATTGGAAATTTATTTTAAGGTGTTCTATGTACTTAAGGTGAATTAATGCATATTTGCATAAAATTTCATATCTCTATGATTAAAATAAAAAATAAATAAAAATAAAATATCGTCTACTGCCCACTTAAGCCAGTCCTGTTATATTTATAAGACGTTTGTCAAAATAAAATTCAAAATATATAAAATACTAGCAGAACTACCCGGCTTCGCCCGTGTCATTTATAAGAGACCTTCAATGTAAAATAATAAATTAAAGTGGACTACTATAGTAAACGCAATAACTGAGATTTATGCATCCCCGTCCACAAATCATTAAAATGACAATTAGAAAACATACGTTATTGTCTCGCCACCATAATAAAATGTCTGAGCTTTAATATCACAATGTCTGTTTTCTTCGGCTTGTGTAACAGAAAAATTTGTAATTTTCTGACAATACGAAAAACAAATCCTCCAAATGGCCTATCATATAGTGAAATTCCGGTTTGTATGGCATATATCTACATTATAAAGTAAATATATGTCAGTGAGTAACGCTGACATCATACTGTTGTTGGCAACTACCTAACAGACAAATTATTCCTTTACAGCAATTTTTCTTAACTTCTAAACAGCACACAATTTAATTTTTTAAACTGTCGAATAGAACAAAAATTCATTTCAAATGAAATTTATTTGAAAATTGTATCTCAGTTTTTTTTTTTATTTTAATGGGTTTGAAAGTAATTTTCAAACATGGACATTTTTAAATGTGCGTGCAGCCCAACGCAATCATTACGAAAGATGAACCCGTTTGCTCTTAATGCAATATTATGAAGAAAAGGCATCAAATCGAACTACGCAAAATAATCTATTATGTATAGAAAATGCAAATGGGAATTTCGTTTCGGCTGCTTATAACTCGAGTTCTTCTGAATGGATTTCAATGTGACTATCAGTTTCTCAAGAAAGGTTTTAGTGTATAACATATTGTTTTATTTTGGTTAGTCACAGAATTATACGGAAAAGTTTTATAATCATGCGAACCCGATTATGAAAGATTAGTATTTTAAAAAAGATTTTTATTAATGGACTTCCTTGTAACTTTCATCGTTTCTTGGATAATTTTACACGGATGATTTTAGAATATTGCATTTACGTCAGGCAGTTATATATAAAATTATGGAAGAAAGTTCAATAATCAGATGAGGCCGATTATAAAAGATTAGCCTATTTAAAACGTTCTACTGGACAGATTTTGATGGAATTTGCGGTGTTACTATGCACATATTTTTCTATAATGGTTTTAATATATCCCATTTTGCTCTACATGTTTTGTTATAGAGTTAGCTGAAAACTTATTAATCAGTTGAACCCTATTCTGAATGATTAGCCGTTTAAAGTATCAGATAATTCTTCAGGGATAGTTTTAGTATATTGCATATCGGTCTATCATTCTTAAACCAAGTTCTACTGTAAATCATCAACTAAAAAATTGGCCCTTAGCAACCGACGTTTTGTCTTAAACATTAGAAAGTATAATAGCGCACTGGCGTTTGTAACGTTTTCATCTACGCGGAAGGACGTTTCAGATAAAGACCCATATTGCATTTAAATGACGGATCAAATTCACCGATATATTTCATTTAATTCAAGATTCGTTTGGAGAAACCTACCAGCACAGCGAGCGAAATGTGTTACTCAGATTATAAGGGAATTATAGTGAAAATATTCACGATTAACTGCTCGCTATAATACGAAAGTACCAAAAATGTTTTTTCATGTAGTTTTTGAGAAATCTAAAAATACACTAAATATATTAATGTTTCAAATTAAAAACGATTTTTATTTATGTTCTGTTAATGCGCAGTATATCAGGTACCTTTAAACACGGGTATCCTAAGACTCATTAGCCTATAATTTTTAAACGGAAATTCACACTAATCATAAAATCCAAATCCACAGCGATTAACATGAAAATGGCGTCAATCTATGAAGCTTTGTTTAAAATGAGAAATCTTAGTTGTTATGTTTTACTTTCAACTTAATATTAATCGTATAAAAGTAGATTTTAAATTATGGTATTTGATGTAAATCGTAGAATGTTATCACTGCATTTAAATTATTAAAACATTTACCTAAATAGTATAATTAATGAAACAACATTATAACGAAATAGGAAATAAATCATAGCAATCGGTTTTTAGAACCAGTTTGAGGGTTTATCGAAATTGACGTCATAATTTACTGAATGTGGCGCCGTATTTAGTGATTTGTGTCTCTGATCCTTTTTCTTGGAATAGAAAAGCCTATATTTTAGTGAAATTGTAATTTCAAATATATTAAATGGAGGTTTTGGGTTTTATCAAAGCCTTGAAGTTTTTATTTAAAATATGAGAAATGCGCATTTTCTGCTTAGAGAGACATCAATTTAAAAATGTAACAATATATCGAGAGAGAGTGTATTTGTTTATGAAAAGAAACTACACGTGTTTGTCTTTTATTAAATTATTTGTGCCGTCTTTTAAAGTGTGGCAACACTTCTCTCGCTGTATTTTTGCATTTTTGAAATGGACGTTATTCTAAACAGAAAATGCATATCTTTCATATATATATATGTAAAAACTTCAGAATAAAACGTCATTAGAAAGCAGTGTCAGTTAATCAGAAATTGACGTCATATCTAGCAAACGATTTTTATTATTATTATCTTTTCCCTAAATTATTTTCTTGATATTGAAACGCCTGTATTAAAATAGATTTTTTAGCTTCAAAACATTCAAATGAAGATACACTAAGTCATTTGAGTACACATTTAGTTAAAGTTTTTATTTTATATGGGGAAAATGTGCATTTCCTGATTAGAATGACAACAATTTTGAATATGCAAAAATATAGCGATTGAGTCTGAATTTTTATTAGCTTATAAAAAGAAAGTACGCGTGTTATTATTTTTTAAAAATTATTGCACCATTTTTTAAGTTGTGGCAACAGAAAATAAATAATTGAATTATAAAATTAAATAAAAGAGATATTTCTATAATGTTAAATTATGGAAGGTGGTAGGAAAAAGGGATAAATAGTGGTCTGATGGTTTTTGAAAGTAGACAGCGATCTTTTCTACGTTCTAAAACGTATGTACATAAAGTTTCGTTCAAATCGGTCAAAACTCTGAAAATTTGTATAAAGGACATACATACAGAGAACGGCTTTTATACAGGGTGTCCGGTCTCAACGGTGTCCAATGGCTAATTCCTAAACCGTTAGTCATAGACATATAGTTCCAATTACAAAAATGTTTTAAATCATGTAAAGAAATATTTTAAAAGCGATTTGGGTCAATAAAAACATTTCTTAAAAAATTACGAAATTTAAATTTTTATACGGTCCCCCGGTCCTATAAGTTACATTTAGTAAAATTTTCCTTTTACGCTGACAAGTAGTACAAAAAAGTCCCGTTGTTCTACGATTAAAATTGACCGAGTAATACCTGTTTAAAGTTGGAGCATATTTTTTGCTGCAAATTGGGGGTCATTCACAAATTTAGTCGAAATATGATTTCGTCAGATATATTAAAAAATGGTTGAGAGTAAAATTAACATTGCAATATAAATTTTAAATCTTTAGTCATTCTGACATATTAATGCAAAATATACAATTTGTAACAAACATTTAAGAAGAATGAAAAAAAACAGAATTTTTGTTAAATAAAATGATGCTAAATTAACACCCTCAATTCTTTACAAAATGATACGTATTTTAAAATATTATTAGATTACACTAGCCAGCAAATTTGGGTTATGTCATGTTATTTAGCTTTTGATAATTTATTCTTATGTATTCTGTACCGCTGAATCCGAAATAAACCTTCATTTTTAGCCATCACATCAGGATTTTTCGCAAATTGCAAATTTTAAAGTTAAAAAGTTCAAAGTTAAAATTTAATCTTCTCCCCAATCTCATCACACCACCCAGCTGTAAGAATCCCAATATAAGGAAAAATATCGAATAAATTATTGAATAAAATAAAATAAAATAAGTTTTACATATGCTTTTTAGTATGAGATTTTCGCTATATTTTAACTTACACATTTGCAAAAAAATTCTAACGTGATGGTTAAAAATGAAAGTCATTTTCTGATTTAGTGCTAAAAAGTACGTAAAAATCAATTATCATAAGTTAAAAAATACAACCATCTCCTCTACTTTATAGTGTCCGATTTTTGTTATTCTTTAAATACGACAATTTATGATTTGCTAAATTACCTGACATGATGGTTAAAAATTAAGGCAATTTTCGGATTCAGTGCTAAAAAATACATAAAAGTTAAAAAAAACCAACAATCTCGGTCTTGTATTATCTAATATAAAACTTTTTCTTAAACTTCTTTTCTTAAACTAATCTATCCGAAATTTTTTGTGTTATCCTGTAATATAAGTATAAATGGTAAGCACCGAAAATTATAATAATACTAGAAAGGTAGCCCGTCAAAAATGACGGAAATTTAGATATAAAGATATATACAACTCATGCGCAAGAATATGAGTTTTTCTCGCTTGTTCCGCAGTGATAGATAAAAATAACACATTTTAAGAACGAAACACATTTATGAAATCAGTGTGCATTAGAAGACCACTAATCTGCACAGTTTGGTTCCAAATGTTTTGCGGATTTTAGGCTTTTTGAGTTCATGTCTATTCAATCTTTGTTTACATTTTTTTACAGTTCATATATTGGACAATTTAGATTGTTAATTCTTAAAAATAAATAAATTGCACACTTGAAGTAAGGTAAAAACTATTAAACTATCGTATACGATTTAATGAAATGGTATTATATGGTGTGCTTCACGATCTTGGTTACGACGTTGGCGAAACTGGCTGCAACTTGTCATAATCATAATTGTGTGGGCCGCTAAACAAAGAAATAACCAGTTTTTAATAAAATTTCTGACACAAAGTAGTTTTCAAAAACGTGTATAAAATTTCCGGCCATTCTGATGATATGTCAGTCCTAGGAATAATATTTGTAACACTGAAGAATTTCCATGTATATGTGGAATTTAGAAAAGCTTCTCCAAAAGAAACGTCTTGAAATGACATTGTAATTCTTCTAACCTCAAAGTTTAATCGGTCTCCGATGTTGTTTACTGAAATCTAATAAATACAGGAATTTTGAATATTACAACAGAATTAAATAGTTAAACTTATTTAACATAAACCCGCGGTTGCTTCAATGTTATTTTTTAGTATTAAAAAAGAATTTTTTTTAAATTTTTTTAAATCATGGATTTGTAATTTTTTTTCATTATTTAATAACTAAATAATGAAAAAATATGCTTTTGTTCTGAGCTGATAAATATGACAATAAAGTAATGTAACTAAGAGACATTGCAAAATAAAATCTTTGTGAATTCAAACCATAAACAAATGATACCGCCACCATTTTACCTACTATGACGCCATAATAATATTGTCCATTGATTGTTGGAGAACTGACTTTGTGTATGATTACCTCAATGGTTTAATATTTTTTACGATTTACGATGAATGAATCAGTTGTGTTTGTTTAAGTTTATGGAATGCGATATTAAGCTGTCAACCTAATTTCAACTGAAGTTATCCTTGGATATATGCACTTTTTAATCGAAATTAAAAACAATGCTTTGATCTCGAAATAAAATGTTTTAGTTTATATAATTGGCTATTTCTATTAATTATTTATTTAGGTACTTTTCCATTATATCACATTTTTTTTAAAAAGCTTGGCGCAATTCCGGCTCCAGAAAATGGGATATGTTGCCAAAATAAATAAACAGCTATGAAGAACACCTGATGTATTTTTGTTTATACATGTATTTATTATTATTAATTATTTATTTGTATACTTTTTCATTATAGGACACTTTGCATTTTTAAAAAAAGTTTGGCGCAATTCGTGCATCAGAAAGTGAGGGCACAGATGTCATATTCCCCATATTGGCGAGAATTTTTCTGACGCCAATGTCATATACGCAACGTGTACTTAACTGGCGCCAAAGTGTCGTTATTTTGCTTGATATGGAAACCCGGATGTTGTTGTTTATGCTGTTGATGTTTTCACCAAATTGGCGTCGGAAAAAAATCGCACCAATATGGAGCGTATATGACATCTGTGCCAAAGTGAGATATGTTGCTAAAATATATAAAGAGCTATGAAAACAAATCTAATGAACTTTTATTTTTGTTTATATATGTATTTATATACATAAAAAAAATCATTTCTAAATATATCTCTCACCCGCAAGAAAACTGACACATCTCGCAAAAATTTATTTTCCGTTTTATTCCACCAATAGGTTTATCATAGGTGTGTCTTGCTACACAAAAATTTCATAAGTATAGTTATGCGGGAAATCACTTTATTACCCTATATGTCCATTCGTGACCACAGAAGAGGGGTGGATTGTGTGGGGAGGTAAATTTATCAAACCCTCCAAACCTCCTCATGTGTCTTCATTCTCAAGGGTTTTACGCTTTTATGCGCATTTTTACTCCTGCATGCTGAGCTACATGCTATAATTTCAAGTTTAGTGAAATCATGCAAATTTTCTTTTGTCTCCCCTGTGAAATTTACTTTTGTCGAGATGTGTCACTTTTCTTGCGGGCAAGCAATATGTAATATTTTTTTATATACAAATTACGGCACAGATGTCATATATCCACCGGGGTACCTAACTGGCGCCAAAATAGTGTTATTTTGCCTGATAAGGTAACCCGGCTATTGCTTTTTATTTATGACTAAATTGTTTATTTACTTTTATTTTCTTTTTTTTAATTATATAAACTGTTTTGTTCGATAGTTATTAATGAAACTTTTATTTATTTATTGTTATTTCCTTTTCAAAATGATAGCAAATAATTTAAAAATATATATGTAACTGGTATTAGAAAGCGAGATTTTCGTCAAATTGGCGTCAGAAAAAAATCATGCCAAACCAGATGCGTATATAACATCTGTGTAACGATTACTTCTGTTTCTTTATAAAAATGAGTAAATAGGTTTTTTATACTAAATAAATTGTATACATATGGAAAAATTTGCGGAACAGCTGTTATATATTCCCGCGGTCGCCGGATTTTTCCCGCGGGTTTTTTACTTGGCGTGAAAATCCCTTTTCCGCCAAGTAAATGTCGCCAAGCAGATTTATGCGCATGTTAGGCTTAACGGGGTTGCCAGAACACGTGATTCGCCGGGGTTTCCTTATCGATAAACACCAATTTCTTCCCCCAGGGACTGCACTAAAACTCTAAAGCATTTGCTAGGTTTCCCTGGGTGGCCATCCTCATGCTCGATAAACGCCAACAAAACATCGCTGAGAAATCCAAGATGGCAGCCGCGGGAATATATAACATCTTAGCCAAAATGGCTTGTGAGTATGAAACAGTAAATAGGTTGTCAGAAAATACGTTGGCAAACTTATTTCTCACCAAAAAACTTTTCTCCGAAGTACTGTACATAAGCGATGATTGCTGGAAATGCATTTTTAATTATGTTTCACTATATTTATGCATACTAAAATACAGGGCTACACAAAGGAATTCATAAGGGTTACTGAGTATGAGATTAAATTGGGTACTACTTAGTTATCCCGTCGACCCATTTCGCCAAATTATACAAATTGACATAATTTTTATTTTTAATAACAGAAGAGCAAATAAATTAGTATAACATTAATAAAAATATAAATAAAACGTCGAAATAAAAATCCCTTGGTGACGTACACACGTATAACTTGCTTAAAGTCAAGTGAATGTGACATTTACGATCAACCATTATTGGCGTTTAATCTTACAGTTTTCCGATAGATTTTTGGTCGACGGGATAACTAAATAGTACCGTAAAGGGTTTAAAGGTAGTTTTTAAAGGAGTTATGCATTTTTATGCTGAACTGAATTTAGTTTACTAAGAAACATTTGTAGAATATAGATAAAATGATGTACAGGGTCACGCAAAGAATTCGATACATAACCGTCTATGGGTGATAATATCTGGAAATGTGATTTCAGTAGTTTTAAGAGTGTTTTAGTTTAAATTAAGTTTTAGCTAAATAGTGGCGTGTAATAACAGTACTATTGGCTATGAAAGGTAACTGTTGAAATCAACTTTTAAAATTCTTTATGCGTTTTCTAAAATGTTTTCTTAGTTATCTTATTTACCTTATTTCCCTAAATAACGAAGTTTTGTTAAAGCATTCAGGAAGTGTTGGAAAGTGATTCATATTCTATGCTTAACGCATGATTTTTATTTCTTGTTCTTAATTTTTAGGGTACTTTTCCGTTATAAGGACAGCATGCCAAAATGTATGCTCATGCGCCAATTATTTCACCCCTCATCGTGAAAAGGATTTTTATTGTAAACCATGCGAAACATTGTGATTTGTTATTTATGAGACGTTAATCACGTGAATGATTATTATTTAACATTAACCGTGAAAGCTTTTTAATTTGCTTTTATTCGAATTAAAAATGCTTTGTTTTTTTTTTATATAAAGTTATAATTTACTTTTACTGCTGTCGCTGAGAAGGATTTTACAAGAGAAAGTTGCGATAAAACTGTTTCAGGAATTTGGAATTCTTCATAATAAAGGTTGTGTTAAAAAAAACCATGAAATGAAATTATGGATGAGTTCTGGAAATCCTAAATGGAGATGTAGCTTACGATCATGCGAAGAAAGCGTAGGAATACGACAAAAAACGTGGTTTGAAGGATCGTGGTTGTCTTTTCATAATGATTTGAGGTTTATATATTTATGGTGGTAAGAGTTGACATCGACTCAGTTTTGTGAGCTGCAACTTGATATGAATCACAACACAACAGTGGACTGGAATAGTTATTTGTGAGAAGTTTGTGCAAATGCTTTATGTTCACGACCAAATAGAAAAATCGGTGGACCTAATAAAATTATAGAAGTAGATGAAAGTCTTTTTACCAGAAGAAAAAGCAACGTAAGGCGTGTTCTTCCTCCTCAATGGGTGTTAGGTGGTTTATGCCGTGAAACACGGGATGTTTCTTTACTCCTATTCCCGATCGTACACCTGAAACTTTAATGGCTGCAATAGAAAACAATGTAGCTGATGGAAGTATTATTTATACAGATTGCTGTAAATGATATAAAACAGATAAACTGCGAAGTGCTGGTTATGATCATTTCACAGTAAATCACAAATACAATTTTGTCGACCCTAATACTGGATGTCATACTCAAAATGTTGAGAGATTATGGGACATCGCAAAATGGAGCAACAAAAGACATCGAGGAACTGTTCGTCATCATTTAGAGTCGTATCTCATAGAGTTTATGTGGCGACGTCTTCATTCCAAAAATGAAATGTTTACTGCAATGCTAAAAGATATTTGTAATTCTATGGCTGCAGTTTAATATGATTTTTTATTTTATTACTTTATTAAATAACAGTTATTTGTTCACTTATTTTAAGTATATATTTGTGATTTAATAAAATAGTTCGTAAAAGTCTGTAATTTTCAAATGCTATATTTTCTAAATGCTCACTTTACTATCGACAATGTTTTTTCTTTTATTTTTCAAATGTTTCAATTAACGTGATTTTCATTTTCCGCCAACTATTGCGCTTGGCGACAATTCTGTCCGTATAACGGAAAAGTACCTTTTTTAGTCTTATACTGCTTTATAGAAACTTTAATATTTAATGTTTAAACTTTTCGCTTCCTCCCCCCGCCCTTGCATATAGTACTAACTATAGCGCAAAATAATAGACAGTTTGGTACGTTTCCACTATAGGGGCTTTGGCGTTTTTTAAAAAAAGGCCTGGTGTAATTCGAGCATCAGAAAGAGAATGAAAGCTATGAAAACAAACTTGATGAGCTTTTTTGTTTGTTTTATATGTATATTATTGATGTTTTTTATGTAAAAATTACTTCTGTTTCTGTATCAAATTAGATAAATGGCTTTTGTATGTTAAATAAATCTATAAATATCGAAAGAAAATATGTGTGTATATAAAATGAAACAGTGGGTAGGTTCCCGGAAAATATGTTGCCAAATTTTCTTTTTCGCCAAAGAACCTTTACTGGAAAAGTACCTAAAGCACATTAAAATCGCGCAGTTAGAAGCTCAGACAGTACAGCGTCGTCTATTGGCGGCTATTTTATTAGTAGCATCGGGAGGAAGATGTAAAGATGTACATTTTCATATATTACACCTTAGATTCGCACCCATAGATTTTGAAAAAATATCTTAAAAGAGCGGAGTTTAAATTAAATTGTGGTGACCTCCTTTATGAAAGATTAATGGTTTTAAATGGGAATTTCGCCAAATTAGCCAGCTATCGCCAAGTTGGCTTCATATATGACAACTTATTTTTGACGCCAAATTTGGCGATATTACGCCAAGTTAGCCAACATTTGGCGTTACTGTGGTTACCCTGCATTAGTATTTTTCAACAATTACTCATTTCAATGAGGCGGTCCTACCGGAATTGTGAGGGACACACAGAGACTTGGATTTTATATAAATAGAAAATAGATTAGATTGTTATCGGATTTGCGCCAGTATGTAAAATGTAATCTCTATCGGATATTTAAAAGTGGGTTAAATTTCGAATACAAATTTTGAACTGAAAAAACATACATAAGATCGTTGAAGTAACATAAAAACTTATAAAAATAACATAATTTTATTAAAAGAAATCATAAAAGAAACAGTCTCAAATCCTGACAAAATAAAACATATGTTATTTCAACCAATCTTAAACTTAATAAATGTTAACTTAATCATAATACTTGTACGATTTTTTTCAAAGCGCAGATTCACATGAAATGAGATTTTCGAATATTTTAAGCATTTGGAATGTGACCCCTCAAAGCCAAGCCGAACTCATTTGTTTTCAGAGCAGAAAAGTGGCATAAGTCATGCATTTTTAAAGTTTCATAACTGGCACAATTTTAGTGTTATATGAATGGGACATTTTGTGTCTTACTTGTCAGTGTAATAGGAAAATTTTACTAAATATAACTTATAGGACCGGGGGACCGTATAAAAATTTAAATTTCGTAATTTTTTAAGAAATGTTTTTATTGACCCAAATCGCTTTTTAAATATTTCTTTACCTGATTTAAAGCATTTTTCTAATTGAAACTATATGTCTATGACTAACGGTTTAGGAATTAGCCATTGGACACCGTTGAGACCGGACACCCTGTATATACAGATGTATAGCTGTGAGAAAAAAAAATGGCCCCGTTTTGTCGCACAAATTGCGTCGCAAAAAATAACACCATTTGTTTGTTAATAATATCAACTATTAAATGTTATGTATGAATTACGTCTTGGGGGTGAAAAAATTTCACGTAGAATTTTTCAAAAACGCCAGCATTGTTTTTACAAGCAGTTATTTCTACATGAGCATACGTGATACGTATAAAATATCTACATGATACATATAAAATATGTATAGTCGTGAAAATAAAAAGGGGGACCTCGTTTTGTCGCACAAACGGCGCCGCTAAAAATAACACCAGCCGTTTGTTAATAATGTCAACTATTAAATGTTATGCGTGAATTACGTCTTGGGGTGAAAAACAAATCTTCATGTAGAATTTTTGAAAGACGCCAACATTGTTTTTTACAAGCAGTTATTTCTACATTAGCAATTTAATATGTAAAAAGTGTACAACTTTTGTTTTTCAAAGGGTAACACACAGTTTTTAACACTCCTAGTACCAAGGCAGACCATTTTCAAGTGTTGTTAGATTTTTCATATAACGTACTGAAGGTACTTTTAATATACGCGCAAAAGAAGAACACAAAGGACTAGAAATGAGAGCAACAGTAAAAAATAATTAAGGCTTCGATATTTTGGAAGCGCTGTTCCACAGGGTATTATAAATACCAATATATAAATAATCACTAAAAGCAAAGAAGTACCAGAGTTGAACTCCAGTAAGCTCCGGCATAAATTAAGCACTGATTATAAGACCAAATCCTGCAATACTATGATACCTTATTTCCAAAAAAGTAATTTTCGAAAGTAGACATAATTTACAACTCTAAAATAATAATGCTATAATTTTTGATATTCACTTTATAGATGATAGAAAATTAAAATAATCCAGACTCCAGACGAACATTTTTTAATCGAATGTAAATTTTATTTAATCCTTCTAGCTTTGTTAATTAAAATTAAAGTTTCAGAAAATTCCTTCCGACACAATGTTCCAAATTATAAAGGTCAAATGAAATATATTTTGATGAAAGATCTTTTAGAAATAGAAAAATTAATGTGTCTGCATCCGCTTTTGCTGATTAATTTTTTTAAATTAATTTAAGCATATCTTTCTAAGATAAATTTTTCTGAAAATTTTCTTTATTATGTCTAATTGGATTCGAAGATCTAAAGAAATGGGACTGTTTCTAAAAGATTTAGCTAATTACTTTTTAAAAGAATCCTGGAATTCCTGGGAATAAGAAGTAATACATATAACAATAATATTTTGAGAGAAACAAATTTAATCATTTATCACTTGTAAGAAAAGGTATGATTCTAGTCATTTTCATAATTCGTTCGTCATTGTATTTCGACAATTTTTCAACGTCATTTTCAGGTAAAGAATAATATCTAAAAACGAAACGATTTTGTATTTCACAATTTAAATGAAAAACTACATTTTATTATTCTATAAATTTATTTGCAGTTTCACGATTAAAATGAAAAATATTAAATTGCTCCTTGATAAAGAACTGCTTGTAAAAAACTATGCTGGCGTCTTTGAAAAATTCTACATAAAGAGGGTTTTTTTCTTTCATCCTTTCCGGGCATACAGCGTAAGAAAAGTACAGGGAAAACACAAAGTCTTGCTTAGATTAAAAATATTTTTCGTGCGAAATTGATTATAATCAGACATGTGGTTGTTTGGATACATTCTAAATACGGTTATAAAGTTTTTAATAAGATCACATCCTTCATGAAATTTTAGTGTGTGTAGCTCGGAGAATGGCAATGCGGTATTCCAGTTCTAGCCAAATGTTCGTGAACGTATCTTCTGTAACAGTGCACAGAGCATCTTTTATGCTAGTTTTCAGTTCTTTAACGTCAGCAACAGATGTGGTAAAGTCTCTGTTCTTGATATAGCTACAAAAGAAAAAAACAAGATAAGTAATGTAAGGAGATATTAGAGGCTATCTAATCCAACGGCCAGGAAATTTTTCGTCTAAAAACTTACGAACTAACGTTAACGAACTGAAGGGTAGGATAAAAGATGCTGTTTGTACTGTTACAGAAAACAAATTAGCGAGAATTACAATACCGTATAGACAGTCTCCAATATACCTAGGGGCACACGTTTAAATTTCATAAAGTAAACATATATTAAATAAGATCTGATTAAAACTTTATAACAGTACATACAATTTATCCAAATAACCATATGTCTAATTATAATATTTTTCTTACAATATATATATTTATA
Organism: Maratus speciosus; assembly: GCA_963932465.1. Taxonomy (NCBI): domain Eukaryota; kingdom Metazoa; phylum Arthropoda; class Arachnida; order Araneae; family Salticidae; genus Maratus; species Maratus speciosus. Next base: position 94,692 of record CAWVRF010000318.1, read on the forward strand.
ATCATGCAAGACTTTGTGCTCTCCTTGTATTATAGTCATGATTCACATTCGTATGATTGAACACGCTATTTTCCAAACGTCAGTTCCAAACTGAGCCCGCATTTGGCAAATTTATTGTAGATCAGATTCACAAGAATTGCATAGATTTTCGTGAAAATCGAACGACGGATTTGGTAGTTAAATCATTTTGTGACAATTTTGTACAGAAAATTATCAAAGAAATGTGACAGAGTATAAATGATAACTATTGCGCTGATGTAGTCAAGCATTATTGGCTCAGAGGTAACATCTTCAATTTCTAAAAGAAGAGGTCTAATACTCGAATTCAATTGATTCGTTTGTGTCAAAAAATTGCCTGAATCCACAGCATTCAATAAAATGTTCGGAAAGTCGAGTAAAAACAGTTCTTTTCTTTTTTTAAAGAAGTCTCATGCTATTTAAACTGGTGCATCGTCAGATCAAGAACCTTAACTTCGACCGCACAAAACACATTTTTATTTTTGTATTGCTTTATTTAATAACAAAAATTTCATAGTCTTCAATTTGTTTTTTTCTACATTATAAAAATTTATGACCTATAAGATTTTCTGATGATCAATGAAACGTAAAGTAAAGAACAGTTATTTTAAACAGCAATTCACACGACGAAGTTATTTGACTATATCTATATCACACTATGGAGTTCTATGACTGTATCACACTGTGAAATTTTTTTGACCTATCACATCATGAAGGTCTTTGACTGTATCACACTATGAAGTTCTTTGACTGTATCACACGATAGCATTTTTAGACGGCATCATACCATGAAGTTTTTGACTGTAACACACTATGAAGTTTTTGACTGAATCATACTATGAAGTCGTTTGACTGTATCACACTATGAAGTTCTTTGACTGTATCACACTATAAACATTTTTGGCTGTATCACACCATGAAATTCTTTGACTGTGTCACACCATTAACCCGTTTGACAGTATCACACTAAGAAGTTCTTTGGCTGTATCATACTGGGAAGTTTTTTGGCTGTATAACACCATGAAGTTTTTGGGCTGCATAACACCATGAAGTTCTTTGATTGTATCACACTATGAAGATATCTGACTATATCATACTATGGAGTTCTTTGACTTCATCACACTAAAAAGTTATTTGACTGCATCACATTATTAAAGTTCATTGACTGCATCTCATCATGAAGTTCTTTGACTGTATCACACTATGAAATTCATTGATTTTAAAACTGACTTTTTTTTATAAACTTTAGACAAAAAAATACTACTTTTCGACTGTATCACACCAGGAATCTATTTGACTGCATCACATTATTACGTTCAATAACTGCATCTCATCATGAAGTTCTTTGAATGTATCATACTATGAAATTAATTGATTTTAATTGACTTTTTTTTTAGAAACTTTATGCAAAAAAATACTTTTCTTCAGAAAAACACTTTCGTTGTCTCATTAACCTTACGTTTCCAATTTAGAAAGTTTTTCCTATTTATGTTCTAGAATATGTACAGGTTCACTTTACACAGTGCTATTATTAGATAACTATTGCATTGTATGAGATTTTATCCAATTTTAATAACGATATTTACTTACCACATAGTAATTAACGATATTTACTTACCTATATTTGCAATGACAAATCATCTGGATCTATTGCAAAAGATGGATTAAATCCCGCTTATGAAAATTGCCCATCGGCGGTAATATATTAAAATTCTTTATTTTATATGTATATGATCAATATTGATGTATATATGGTGTATATACGTATATAATCAATAAATTTTGAAACATTTCAAATAGTTTATTAAAGATTAATTCAGATTGAAAATGCATACAACTGAAAACACTTTTCTAGAAATTGCTATAGATAGAATGCAATGTACAGTAATCCCTTAAAATTCGCGAGGGTTAAGTTCCGCAAATGTCAAAACCGTGACCGAAAAACTGTTATTTTTATATTCCGTTCACACCACTATTTATTTATTTATTTATTTATTTATTTATTTATTTATTTTTTTGTATTACACTTTTCTTGCAGCTGTTGTCAACGCGTATGTAAAAGATTTTTCTTTTTAAAAGTGGTGCGAATGTTGAAATGTTCTGCATTTTTTATTTCAAAACCCGCGAGTTTTAAGGGATTACTTTAATCATATCTTTTTGTGCGAAACATTATACAAATTTATTTATATTACACCCACATCCCTTAGTATAACAAATTTTAGTCCAGCAAAAATATTCGTACACGCGGTTGAAAAACTTCGAACAATTCTTACCATTTTTCACGATTTTCGCAATACCTATATCTCAAAAAATTAATGCACGGAATTAAATCAAACTTCAAATTCTGTTACACTTTAACATAAAAATATCCTTATCATAGGTTTGGGTGTATACTGCCCAACAGGTTTCGCTTTGGGTCGGGAGTTTTAGCTGCAGTCATCTAAGCGGGTGAGTGCCAAAATTCAATGATTTGTTTAAAAAATGCGATACTTATATCCCTCTTTTAACACAATATCTCTCTTTTGTAACGGCGACAACAAAAATTCCTGTAACAGCGTCTGTTACATGAATTTTTCTTGTTGCCGTTACATAAAATGTTCTAGGAATCCCAGTTTCCTAGAAAAACTTTAGTAACTTTACAGATTCTTTTTTACAGTGTGTCTGGGGATGATGCTAAATATGTAACACTGGAATCCGCTACGTTCGGCCCAAACACAACCACGTGCTTCCGCAAAAAAAGAGGAAAACTTTTAATAATACAGTTTTTAATGAACATTACAATTAAATACTACTTTAGAATACTTAAATATAAGCAGAAATTTTTCATTTAGAGAAAAAATGTTTTGTTTGGGGCGAATGAGGACAGTTAAATTTGAGCGATAACGAGTATCATATTGCAAACCGTTTTTACGGCATACTGCATCTCCATCTATCTCTTTTCTCCATGGTAGAGACACATACCTAATTATGAACAGAGTTAAGCTAGATTTTATGTGTAATAAACAAGTCATAGCATATTTCCTGACGGTACATGGAAGTTTCGAAACGTTTCTTTTCAAGATTAAGAAAAAAGATAACGATACGTTTGTCTGCAATAAACGTAGTGATGTTGTCCACAATATATTTGGATGATGCAGCATGATATTTGGATGATGCAGCATGATAGCTGCATACTTTTCATTCAACAATAGTAGAACTATTAGACAAAACCTACTGTCAGTTTTATTTGCACCAACAAATTATCATCAGTTTTATCATATTTATAACAAACTAAATGAGCTCTACAGCTTTATTCAATACATATTTTAATTTGATTCTTGTGCTTATGAAACTGCAATACCCATTGGAACCTGTCTTTCATAGTAAAGTTTTCTCTTAGTTATAGTAATGTTAACATAAGTTACCTGTCCTTTACAGTAAAACTCTTAGACTAAAGCTTGGTCCGTAATATTTACACAAACGTATTACCCTAAGATATATCAGTATTATATTAAACTCAATGAGCTCTTACAACTTTACTCGATGCAGATTTTGATTTGATTCTTGTATTTATATAACTACACTGTAAAAATAAAGTCTGTAAAGTTACTAAATTTTTTCTCGTAAACTGGGATTCCTAGAACTTTTTATATAATGGCAACAACAAAAATTTCTGCAACAGCGTCTGTAACAGGAATTTTTGTTGCTTACGTTACATAAAAAGTTCTAGGAATCCCAGTTTCCTAGAAAAACTTTAGTAACTTTACAGATTTATTTTTTTACAGTATACCACTACTTATTGGAGATATAGGGGGCATATTACAGTTGTTTTTGGAACGAACACTACTGTTGATTTCATTCAAGAACTACTGTGGACGTCTTTTGCATAATTCTTTCTAAATGGATATTTTTGCATAAACTGTTGTGGTAATTACTTAATTTGACAATATTTATTAACAGTGTCAGAATTTATTTCTATATAGTGTCTCTTATATATAGTTTTGCGGATGTCTTTGACCTGCCTAATGGTCTCCCTTTTATGAATTTGCGTGTTCCTCAATCCATTCCTGACTCTAGCACAAATTCCTGTGTTTGTTCCTGGACGACTTTTGATATATTCCACTTTATAAGGACTATTGTACAAAGACTTGTGATTCTTACAAATTCAATTCATCTACTTGTGTTTTCTGCATCGAATTATATGGACACATATTTAAACTTTGTGGATATCTACATAAACCTCTATAATGTATTTTAACCATCTTTTTACGTGGAGACTTTTGTATAAGCTTTCGATGAAGTTCTTAAGAACTTTACGAATTCATACGAATTCGTATGAATTACACTATTATAACATTCACTAATACAAGATTTAATTTTGAACTGCTACATAAAACTCAAAAGTTGAGTTTTTTCGTGTTACTTAAGTTTGTTCTGTATTATGCTAAATTGTATTTAATTGTATTTAATGCAGCTTTTCATGTGTTTTTAATTTTCCCCATATATCGGTCACCAGCGGCGAGAAAAAATTTGTTTATTTTATCATGCTCTGCGAAGCATGTAGGGCATGTTGCGTTGCTTTTGTAATACTTTTAGGTAGATTTCGTATGAAATACTACCTATTACTATAATGACAATTTCTAGTCTTGTACTGGATATGTATGAAAAACAGCTTAGGATGATTTTATTTGCATTGGTGATTGTTCGAGTGGCATAATATTCACTTTTTAGTATGCGCAAAGATATGTGGTCAGTTTTGTTTTTAAAGACACATAATCCAGTAAACAGGAGTTTTCTTTATTTTCCAGGTCCTTACAAATCGAGATTTCCGGCGGAAAAACTACCGGTGCTGGAGAGGGGACGAACTACATTTAGTCTTTACACAATCGGGATCACGAGAAGAGTGATGTCATCACAACTCTGATAGAGTAGGTTTATTGGCGAGGAGCAATTTACAAAAAAACATCAAACCAGTAGATATCTGGCGAGAATTAAGTTGAGATGAAACACGTTTTAATTATCGTTAATGGATTGTCAATGAGGAGGATGAAAGGTCGATATATGAATTTTAACGCCAAACGGATAATTGGGAAAATAAGGGCGACCGAAAAACCACAAGGCTACATTTCACAGGCGGTTGCCAAACCATTGGGAGCTAGGCACGCCGAGACGTTTCAAGACATGTGCAATTAAAAATAAGATATTGCAGACAAAATTTTTTATAAGAATTTATACGTTGGAAAGAAAAGATGCAGCTGTAGAGACACAGTCAAAAAAAATAAAGAAAGGAGGCATGAGAAAGATGCCGCGTAGCAACCAAATTAAGCATGCAAATGTACTGGGTAAATTGTTTCTGTGCGAGATAAAAATAGCATGTCCCTTTTAATCTACGATTGCTTTTTGCGGTTTTTGAGAATTAAGAGTGTGAAACGCGAATGTATTTCTAAATGAAAAGAGCGATGAAAATAAATTTAATTTATGATTTAAGACAGATACAAAATATAGGAATTTAGTAAAACAACCCTATTTTAAAAAGGGGGGTGGGTCAAGAAAAAATGTGTTAATAGAATACGGGAAGGAAATATCCTTCAAAATTACATTCTCCCCTATGTTGGAATTTCTGAAAAGTTTTTGCAGATCTACACCAATCATGACCCCTAGAACCCAAAACCACCCTCACTAAAAACATTATATCTATCTATCTATATATATATATATATATATATTGTAATTGGTATAGCTGATGATTTGTAATTATATTATGACTATATCTACCCTATATATATAAAATAATAATGACACGAATTTATGAAACGAATATATGAAATGCCTGAAATGTATCGATTCTTTGAATCGACTGATTAAACAACTGATTTTGTTTCACGGCGATTTCTCCTAAAATATGGACTACTTTGCGATGAAATTAACACCAAAAATCCGTGTTGATCCACAGATCTCAAAACTAGGATTAGAATTTTTAAATTCGAATTAGTTTTCGAAATATTAATTTTTTTCTAATTTTAAATACATTTTTTCTAATGATCACAACTCAAATTTTAATCATAACAGATTTTTTTTTCATAATTCAGAAAAGGTTACTATTTTAAATTAATTTGCCGACAGTTAGGCCTCCTTTAAATCTATGCTAAGAACAATTTTTTTTAATTTATTATTTCGTTATCATTTTATTAAATGCAAAACTTTCATTTAAAAATGAAACATTTAAATTGATGGCTTTCACTTCTTAAAAGAAACAACAAAAAAAAAATTAGGCACAGTTGTCATATACGCACCGGGACAACAAATTGGTGCACAAATGGCATTATTTTGATAGACATGGTAACCCGGCTATTGTTGTTTATTTAATAATAAATGTATATTTACTTTTATTTCTTTTTTAAATTTATATAAATTATTTTGTTTTATAGTAATTAATTATTTTTTTCTATTTCCTTTTGAAAATAATAGAAATTAATTAAAAAATACTGTACAAAGTAGTAGTAGTTATTCCGTCCCCCAATTTCGCAAATTATATAAATCGCCAAACCACTCGCCAAATTGTACAGATTGACAAATTTTTTATTTTAAATAACGAAAGAACAAATAAATTAGTATAACATTAATAAATATAAAAATAAAACGTCGAAATAAAAATCACTTAATGACGTAAACACGTGTAACTTGCAAAAAGTCAAGTGAATGTGACATTTACGATCAAGCATTATTGACATTTAATCATATAGTTCGCGATAGATTTTTTGTCGACGGGATAACTAAGTAGTACCAAAAATACATATGTAACTGGTATTCGAAAACGAGGTTTTCGCCACATTTTCGTAAAAAAAAAAAAAAAAAAAAAAAAAAAAAAACATGTCAAACATGCGATGCGTATATGACATCTGGCGAAATATTAAATTATGTAACAAACCATGACATTTAATTTCAACTTCAAATCAATGTTTTAATTTACCACTCGAACAATAACAAAAATGCTAACTGGCGAGTTGAAGAAAAGATATTGGCGAGATTTGCACCCGACTTTTTTTTTTCTTTCGGAACAGATGTCATATACGGCCCCATATTGGCGCGATTTTTTTCTGACGCCAATGTCATATACGCAACGGGTACTTAACTGGCGCCAAAGTATCGTTATTTTGCTTGATATGGTAAGCCGGATGTTGTTGTTTATGCTGTTGATGCGTTCCCCAAATTGGCGTTGGGAAAAAATCGCGCCAATATGATATGACATTTGTTCCAAGGGATCAGATCGTATTTGTTTATGACATTTGATGACTTGAACTATTATAATATAGATGAAATGATGGGGATAGAATAATATTTGGCGACTTATCACCTGTGCTTGGATAACATTAAAGTATCAAAATGGCACTTAGAGTATAAAAAGTCCTTCCGGCCAGTGCCGGGAGGAAGAGGTAGCTTTCATATTCCTTATTTTAAAATTACCCAACTTATATTATTCAAACACACGAAGCTCAATTAAGTGGAAACAGAATGTAGGAGATTCAATACTAATTTTTATCAATACTAAATCATTTTGAATGAGAATTTCGCAAAATTAGTCAGCTTTATCCAAGCTGCTTTTCTTTAAAGTAACTTATATTTCGCTGCCAAATTCGGCGATTTTTTAAAGTGCCTGCCATTTTAAGACAACATGGTGGATGAGGCTAACCAGTGAACTTGGTCGAGACCTTAGTAATTGCTGTGCACATGCTCACTCACATCGGAATTGGTTGATACATACGAGTGCTGTCGCAGACAAAAAAATCAGATTTTTCAAAATGTCACCCACGTTTGAAATTGAAACTGCTATATCTGAGCCATTTCTTAAGATAAAGACAAACAAAAAATGCTCCTGAATCCTTATATCAAGGTCAAATACTTAAGAAAGACACCTTTTTCAATTTCTAATTTTTTTGCACCTCACTTTAAATGGTAGCTTTCATTACAAAAAGTCCTTCCGGCCAGTGCCGGGAGGAAGAGGTAGCTTTCATAATCCTTATTTAAAAAAAGCCAACTTATATCATGCAAACACACGAAGCTCAATTTAGTGGAAACCGAATATAGGAGATTCAATACTAATTTTTATCAATATAATGAATGAGAATTTCGCGAAATTAGTCAGCTTTATTCAAGCTGCTTTTCTTTAAAGTAACTTATATTTGGCTGCCAAATTCGGCAATTTCTAAAAGTGCCTGTCATTTTAAGACAACATGCTGGATGAGGCTAAGCAGTGAACTTGGTCGAGACCTTAGTAATTGCTGTGCACATGCTCACTCACATCGGAATCGGTTAATATATAGGAGTGCTGTCGCATGCAAACAATCAGATTTTTCAAAATGTCACCCACAATAGAAATTGAAACTGCTATATCTGAGCATTTTTTAAGGTAAAGACAAACAAAAAATGCTCCTGAATCCTTATATCAAGATAAAATACTTAAGAAAGAAACCTTTTTCAATTTCTAATTTTTTTGCACCTCACTTTAAATATATATATATTTTTTAATTTAATGGCCGCCATTTTGAAACAAGATGGCTGATGAATCTGGCCAGCGAACTTGGTCGAGGTGTTGATGTATACTATCCACATGAATTCTTACATCGAAATAGGCGAATAAGTGTGTTATCGCGTGACAAATACAAGATCGTTTCAAAATGTTAGCCATGCTAGAAATTCAAAGTGCTATAAATCAACCATTTTTTAAGATATCAACAAAAGAACAAATTTTCAGAAACAAAAACTGCTCCGGAATCTTTGTATCAAGGCCAAACACATAAAAAAAATCTTTTTCATTTTACAATTTTTTAATACCTCATTTTGAATTTTAAATTTAATTTTTTTTAAATGGCAACCCTTTTGAAACAAGATGGCGAATGAAGCTGGCCAGAGAACTCGGTCGAGACATTGGTATGTACTATGTACAGACCAAGTTACATCCAAATAGGTTCATAAATACGCCTGTTATCGCGTGACAAATATCAGGTCGTTTTAATATGTCAGCCACAAGAGAAATTCAAAATGCTATTACTCAGCCATTTTTTTTTTAGATATAGACGAAAGAAAAACTGTTCCGGAATCTTTGTTTTAAGGTCAAACACATACAAAAAAAAATCTTTTTCATTTTCCAATTTTTTGGTATCTCATTTAAATTTTTTTATTTTTTAATTTTTTTAAATGGCCGCCATTTTGAAACAAGATGGCGGATGAAGCTGGCCAACGAACTCGGTCGAGATATTTGTATGTACTATGTACACACCAAGGTACATCCAAGTCGGTTCATAAATACGCCTGTTATTACGTGAGAAAAATCAGGACGTTTCAAAATGTCAGCCACGCTAGAAATTCAAAATGCTATAACTCAGCCATTTCTTAAGATATAGACGAAACAAAAACTGCTCCCGAATCTTTTTATCAAGGTCAAACAGATAAGAAGAAAATATTTTTTCAATTTTCAATTTTTGGTACCACATTTCAAATTAAAATTTTTCTTAAAAATTTAAATGGCCGCCATTTTTAAACAAGATGGCGGGTGAAGCTGGCCAACGAACCCGGTCGAGACATTGGTATGTACTATGAATAAACGAAGTTACATCCAAATCGGTTCATAAATACGTCTTTTATCGCGTGACAAAATTTCGGACGTTTCAAAATGTCAGCCACGCTAGAAATTCAAAATGCTATAACTCAGCCATTTTTTAAGATATAGACGAAACAAAAACTGCTCCGAAATCTTTGTATAAAGATCAAATACATAAGAAAAAAATATTTTTCCATTTTAAATTTTTTGGTACCACATTTCAAATTTTAAATTTTTAAAAAAAATTTTAAATGGCCGCCATTTTGAAACAAAATGGCGGATGAAGCTGGCCAACGAACTCGGTCGAGAGATTGGTATGTACTATGTACACACCGAATTACATCCAAATCGGTTCATAAATACGCCTTTTATCGCGTGACAAAATTCAGGACGTTTCAAAATGTCAGCCACGCTAGAAATTCAAAATGCTATAACTCAGCCATTTTTTAAGATATAGACGAAACGAAAACTGCTCCGGAATCTTTGTATAAAGGTCAAATACATAAGAAAAAAATATTTTTCCATTTTTAATTTTTTGGTACCACATTTCGAGTTTTAAATTTTTTTAACAATTTTAAATGGCCGCCATTTTGAAACAAAACGGCGGATGAAGCTGGCCAACGAACTCGGTCGAGACATTGGTATGTACTATATACACACCGAATTACATCGAAATCGGTTCATAATTACGGGAGTTACAGTGTGACATAGGTCATATATATATATATATATATATATATATATATATATATATATATCAATTTTGAACGGAGGGTGGTTTCGGGGTCTGGGGGTCATGATCGGTGAAAATATACCAAAATTTTTTGAAATCGCTTTCCTCCGAACGGCTGCAATAGGTAGCTTTTTTGTAAAGAAAGCTACCTAAAAGCTACCTATTGCAGCCGTTCGGAGGAAAGCGATTTCAAAAGATTTTGGTATATTTTCATCGATCATGACCCCCAGACCCCGAAACCACCCTCCGTTCAAAATTGATATACACATATATATATATATATATATATATATCTCCATATATATATATATATATATATCTCCATATATATATATATATATATCTGACGTATGTCACACTGTAACTCTCGTATTTATGAACCGATTTGGATGTAATTCGGTATGTACACATTACATACCAATGTCTCGACCGAGTTCGTTGGCCAGCTTCATCCGCCATTTTGTTTCAAAATGGCAGCCATTTAAATTTTTTTTTAAAATTTAAAATTTGAAAAGTGGTACCAAAAAATTGAAAATGGAAAAATATTTTTTTCTTATGTATTTGACCTTTAAACAAAGATTTCGGAGCAGTTTTTGTTTCGTCTATATCTTAAAAAATGGCTCAGTTATAGCATTTTGAATTTCTAGCGTGGCTGACATTTTAAAACGTCCTGAATTTTGTCACGCGATAAAAGGCGTATTTATGAACCAATTTGGATGCAACTTCGTTTATATATAGTACATACCAATGTCTCGACCGAGTTCGTTGGCCAGCTTCATCCGCCCTCTTGTTTAAAAATGGCGGCCATTTAAATTTTTAAGAAAAATTTAAATTTGAAATGTGGTACCAAAAAAATGAAAATTGAAAAAATATTTTTTTTATGTGTTTGACCTTGATAAAAAGATTCGGGAACAGTTTTTGTTTCGTCTGTATCTTAAAAAGTGGCTGAGTTATAGCATTTTGAATTTCTAGAGTGGCTGACATTTTGAAACGTCCGGAATTTTGTCATTTGATAACAGGCGTATTTATGAACCGATTTGGATGTACCTTGGTGTGTACATCGTACATACAAATATCTCGACCGAGTTTGTTGGCCAGCTTCATCCGCCATATTGTTTCAAAATGGCGGCCATTTAAGAAAATTTAAAAATTTTAAATTTAAAAGGAGATACCAAAAAATTGAAAAATGAAAAATATTTTTTTTGTATGTGTTTGACCTTAATACAAAGATTCCGGAACAGTTTTTGTTTCGTCTATATCTAAAAAAATGGCTGAGTTATAGCATTTCGAATTTCTATTGTGGCTGACATTTTAAAACGACCTGATTTTTGTCAGGCGATAACAGGCGTATTTATGAACCGATTTGGATGTAACTTGGTCTGTACATAGTACATACAAATGTCTCGACCGAGTTCGTTGGCCAGCTTCATTCGCCATCTTGTTTCAAAAGGGTTGCCAATAAAAAAATTAAATTTAAAATTTAAAATTTGGTATTAAAAAACTGGAAAATGAAAAAGATTTTTTTATGTGTATGGCCTTGATACAAAGATTCCGGAGCAGTTTTTGTTTCTGAAAATTTGTTCTTTTGTTTATTTCTTAAAAATGATGGTTGAATTATAGCACTTTGAATTTCTAGCATGGCTAACATTTTGAAACGATCTTTCATTTGTAATGCTATAACACACGTATTCGCCTATTTCGATGTAAGAAGGCATGTGGATAGTATATATCAATATCTCGACCAAGTTCGCTGGTCAGCTTCATCAGCCATCTTGTTTCAAAATGGCGGTCATTAAATTAAAAAAATATATATTTAAAGTGAGGTGCAAAAAAAATTAGAAATTGAAAAAGGTTTCTTTCTTAAGTATTTGACCTTGATATAAGGATTCAGGAGCATTTTTTGTTTGTCTTTATCTTAAAAAATAGCTCAGATATAGCAGTTTCAATTTCTAATGTGGGTGACATTTTGAAAAAACTGATTTTTGTCTGCGACAGCACTTGTATATATCAACCGATTCCGATGTAAGTGAGCATGTGCACAGCAATTACTAAGGTCTCGACCAAGTTCACTGGCTAGCCTTATCCACCATGTTGTCTTAAAATGGCAGGCACTTTAAGAAATCGCCGAATTTGGCAGCGAAATATAAGTTACTTTAAATAAAAGCAGCTTGGATAAAGCTGACAAATTTCGTGAAATTCTCATTCATAATGATTTAGTATTGATAAAAATTAGTATTGAATCTCCTATATTCGGTTTCCACTAAATTGAGCTTCGTGTGTTTGAATAATATAAGTTGGTTTTTTTAAAATAAGGAATATGAAAGCTACCTCTTCCTCCCGGCACTGGCCGGAAGGACTTTTTTTTTAATTTAATGGCCGCCATTTTGAAACAAGATGGCTGATGAAGCTGGCCAGCGACCTTGGTCCAGATATTTATGTATACTATCCACATGCCTTCTTCCATCGAAATAGGCGAATACGTGTGGTATCGCGAGACAAATACAAGATCGTTTCAAAGTATTAGCCATGATAGAAATTCAAAGTGCTATAATTTAACCACTTTTTAAGATATAAACAAAAGAACAAATTTTCAGAAACAAAAACTGCTCCAGAATCTTTGTATCATGGCCAAACACATAAAAAAAATCTTTTTCATTTTCCAATTTTTTAATACCTCATTTTAAATTTTAAATTACATTTTTTTTTTAAATGGCAACCCTTTTGAAACAAGATGGCGAATGAAGCTGGCCAACAAACTCGGTCGAAACATTGGTATGTACTATGTACAGACCAAGTTACATTCAAATCGGTTCATAAATACGCCTGTTATCGCGTGACAAAAATCAGGGCGTTTCAAAATGTCAGCCACGCTAGAAATTCAAAATGCTATAACTCAGCCATTTTTTAAGATATAGACGAAACAAAAACTGCTCCCGAATCTTTTTATCGAGGTCAAACACATAAGAAAAAAATATTTTTTCAATTTTCAAATTTTTTGGTACCACATTTCAAATTTAAATTTTTCTTAAAATTTTAAATGGCCGCCATTTTTAAACAAAATGGCGGATGAAGCTGGCCAACGAACTCGGTCGAGACATTGGTCTGTACTATGTATAAACGAAGTTACATCCAAATCGGTTCATAAATACGCCTTTTATCGCGTGACAAAATTCTGGACGTTTCAAAATGTCAGCTTCGCTAGAAATTCAAAATGCTATAACTCAGCCATTTTTTAAGATATAGACGAAACAAAAACTGCTACGGAGTCTTTGTATAAAGGTCAAATACATAAGAAAAAAATATTTTTCCATTTTCAATTTTTTGGTACCACATTTTAAATTTTAAATTTTTTAAAAAATTTTAAATGGCCGCCATTTTGAAACAAAATGGCGGATGAAGCTGGCCAACGAACTCGGTCGAGACATTGGTATGTACTATGTACACACTGAATTACATCCAAATCGGTTCATAAATACGAGAGTTACAGTGTGACATAAGTCAGATATATATATCTATATATATATTGATATATATATATCAATTTTGAACGGAGGGTGGTTTTGGGGTCTGGGGGTCATGATCGATGAAAATATACCAAAATTTTTTGAAATCGCTTTCCTCCGAACGGCTGCAATAGGTAGCTTTTTAATAAAGCTACCTAAAAGCAAAGTGTTCCGCCCGGAACTGTTGATGATAGCCACATGATTTAGGCTATTGTTATAAAGATTGTTTTAAAATATCGGTTGACAAAGACTCCTAATACTTAATTCATTTTATTTTAGCTTCTTTTCAAATGTTTAACTGATCCTCTTAATTCAAAAACGAAAACAACCATTGGATGTCTTAACAGCAACTGATTCTCCGTTAAATTTTTGCAATCAAAGGGAATTGAATGGAAACCCGTTTACAGGGAGATCTGCACAGCTTTTTCAGTATAACTTAATCTTCTCTAATATTTTAAAAACCCATTAGATTTTTAGATTTTCAGATTCTGCGGTGTCTGAACGGGGGTTGGCGAGCGTAGCTTGCAGGGGCAGAGCCCCCTATTATATATATATCACTTTATTCTGGACACGATAACTTTCCTAATTCTGCACAAATCTCTTCGAAACTGATAAATAAAATCAAGGGGCATAAAATCTCAGTCAGATTCCTGAATGGGCAAAATCGAGCCAAGGGGATGGAAATAGAGAGGGTTTTTGTGAAAACCGAAAAACCCTTATAAATTCTTAATTTTTGTACATATCAAAACAGTTTAAAATTTTTATTACTTCTAAAAATTGGGCCAAAAAGTTATGTATCACAGATTTTTGATAAAATTAAAAATGGGCTCAAGGGGTGCAAAAAATAGGGTTTTCGGGAGAAAAAAAATTCATAACTTCATCCTATTTCAAGATATCAAATCTAATTAATTTTATTATAAATCGTCTTAATATTATCTACAAGTTTTATATAATATTATAAGTTTTTGATATGATCAATTCGCAGCGCAAAAAAAATAAATAAGTAAATAAATAAAATAAAATAAAATAATATAAAAACGAAAACAAAAGGGGGGAGTTGAAGAAGAAAAAGTCCATAACTTCGTCAATTGACAAGATATAAAATCTGCATTAATTTATTATATATCTTCCTAATATTATCTACAACATTTACATAGACAAGTTTTTAATAGGACCAATTCTTACAGCAAAAACAATTTAAAAATACATAGCGGTTGAAGAAAAAAATCATTGTATTAAAGGTGTATTCAAATCTAAACTGATTATTTTCTGACTTATTTTTAAATTCATTTTTTATCTCAAACTCATTCAATTGGTAGATTCAATTATTCAGAAACTATATAATGTACCATAATGATCGATTTTTTGATAGAGGCAGAATATATTTCAAAAAATCATGCCAAAGTGGACATTTTGAACAGAATTTTCGGAAGCGATTGTGTTAGAAACGAAAAATATTGTACTACGTAGAAAGTAATTGTTTATAAATAAAGTTTTAATTAATTGAACGGAAAATAAAAACACAGGTCGCTTATAAATTTCTTTAAAAATCACGTCCGCAAGTTTCATATTTTTTCTATCAAAAATGAATCTGAAAATGTGCCAGAAAATTTCGAGTTGTTGAGCATGGAAATGTATTTTTTTTAATACCGTCTTAACATGATTCTGATAAAACCAGGTCTTATTTAAAAATGAAGTAAAAACTCGTCAAAAACAGCCAGATAAAACTGTTAAAGTGGGTTTATCTCGAATTATGATACTATTTTTTGTTGGTGAAATTGGTATACTTAACTTCGAAATCTACCTCCGCCTGTAGGCCGGGCCAGCAGGGATTTTTTTTTTTTTTAAGTTAATGCTCGTTTTTTGGGCTGGGATTTGCTAGATGATTATGGGGATCATACCACAGGAACATTTTTCCATAAACCGAATGGTTGAGGTTCCGGTTGGGTGATTACTAGTGTCGCATAGATGAATCATCTGGAACCTTCGAGAGGGTACGCCAATCCCTTGCTAGGCGCTGACAGGTATGTATCGATGTTAATGGTTCCACATTTGAGCACTTTCTGTAATTGCTATGTCAATAAAACACTTGTTTTCATTTCTTCCTCATTTATTGTTTTTCGTCAAAACTTTTCATTTCCGACGCTACATTGTTATACCAAAATAGCTTCTTTATGTGTATTTTATGTTCCATTATGGAGATAAGGGACCTTCAAACTCATTTTTTTATTTTGTTAAAATTGTATCTTAAATACTATTCATACTATATGAATCATGGCGTATATTTATCACACAAGAAATTAAAAGGAAACTTTTTTGGAGAAAAATAATGAATTTTCCTGAATATTTTAAGCGTTATCAAGAACATTCAAAATGTCCCAATCTCACTCCATGTAAAATTAAAATCCCCAGTATTTTTTTTTTCTTTTTGGGCCAGTTTGGTTTACATATACACATAAAACTATGCATATTTTTTTGAAACTGAGTTTAATTGAAAATGCTATGGTAGTTAAGTTGCAGAAATAGGATGCTGAAAATATCATAAAATTTAGAAAATATTTTTTTTCTTTTTTATTCAAATATATAAAATTCTATGCACAGTTTTATTTTTATATCTAAACCAAACTCGTACAAAAATTATTGTGGATTTTAATTCACATGGAGTGAGGTTGGGATATTTTGAACGTTTTTAAAAGCGCTTAAAATATTCAGGAAAATTCTTTATCCCCCCCCCCATTTTTTTTTAATTTCTTGTGAGATAAATATATGCCATAATTCATATAGTGTATTCTAGAATAGTATTTAAGGTGCAGTTAAAAAAATTAAAAAAATGAGATTGAAAGTCCCTTGTCCCCTTAAAGTTTGTCCCATGATCCTGGAAACATCCTGTATATAAAATTATCTTGTACCTTTAAATAATTTAATAGATATCACACTGGTAAAATCAATATGCTTTTCATATTTAAGGCATGCACTAAATGTCCCGTCATAATCAATAGATAAGTTTATTCGAAGATTACGAAGTAATAAACCATTGTTTAAATATCAAAAGAATGATAAAGTTCTCGAAAAATGCAAGACTTTGAATAAACTCAAAATTGTCATTTTAATTTTAAATGTGTCGCATTGTAATTTAAGAAATTTAGATTAAATTCTTGATATTGAAATAACATTTTAAATTTTGAGCGGAAAAGGACAAGTTCGTTACACTGTCTGATAATAGTGGCGAAACAAAGGGATGTCTGAGTTAACAATTATTTAGATGATAAGAATATTTAATGAAATTCATTTTAAAAATGTAAGATACGAGATAAATATTAAAATTTAAATTAAATGTTGAATGAAACTTAACGAAAATGTCTTACAGTTGGGAGTATAACATATTGTATTGTGTCTGATAAAATTTAATTTCATATATCAAATGTTGCAAATAAGTTAATTCACTTTAGCTCTACACCATCATAATATTTTATTTTAATTTGACATACTTAAAGAAAATAAGAAAGAAAAAATCCCTGCCGGTTCGGGCCTACAGGCGGAGGTAGATTTCAAAGTTAAGTACTAAATTCTCCAACAAAATTTAAATCAAGATAGAGATAAACGCAGTTTCTTCACAAAAAGTGAGCTGTAGGGAGCTAAACTTTTTGTGAAAATTATAATATACACGAATACACACACATATGTATAAGAATAGGTTTAAAAATGGGTTACAAAAAACTCAGAGAACCTTATAGTGTTAAAATCTGTTAATATTTCCATAGTCGGGTTTTTATCATGTTTTAATATGTTTCTTCAAACTCACATGATATTACATATTCACCTGCTGAGGTCCATTATATTTCCAATATGACGCAATATATATTTATATTTTTTAATTCGTCAAACTATTTATTTTATTTTGAGTTTTCATGCGGAATTCTTGCTCTAGAAAACTTATGACGTAATATTCAATTTGTTTTCAATTTGTCAAACTATTTAATATTACACGTGAAAAATTTGCAATAGAAAAGTAATTGTTGTGGTGAGAATTTTATTGTTTTTTCTTTTTTAAATGTTGCAACTGCTATAACGAAAAACTTTTATTTTTATTCCCTTCCATTGTTGTGTAAGAGCTGGTTTTATCAGAATCATGTTAAGACAGTATTCAAAATTTTGAACCCTCCCCATTACCACCCTCTTGGGCTGATTTCGCCCATTTTCAATCCCCGCCGAGATATTAGCCATATCAAAGTTGTTGGCGAGTTTGGGGACAATCCATGCATAATTGCGACTTTTATCGTGCGGACAAAATTAAGTACATACATACATACATACACACATATATATATATATATATATGAAACGATAAAAGCTAAGCCCCTTTTTAAAATCCCCTTTTTTGTCCCTTTTTAAAATTTAAATTTATAAATTAAAATTAAAACTTTTAAAATGCCTTTGTAATTGTGTCTCAGTTGATTGAATGAAGTTGCCCCTGTTACATTAACTTTCCCGCATCACATCTTATAACTTTTAAAGATCGTTTTGGCACATCTCATAAGAGTATTTTTGCTGAATAAGTGCAATTCGTAAGTCTTGATGCATTCGATCGGCCAAACTCAAACCACAGCCTTTATCCCGGGCAGTCAATCATTCAGCTAACGACCAATTATAGTTTAAAGACGCCTCCTTTGACTTCAACGGCCCCTAGCAGGAATAATGCGAAATACAGCATATTTATACCGATGCACAGGTCCCCGGACAGAGCTTTTTACCATCAAAATAATGCACTAACTCCACGACACTCGGCTCTCTAAGTATCGCTTAGCGGTACACATAATTCCCAAGCCCGATGTCTATAAAGTAAATTAGCAGCTCTCAAGCCAAAAAGGGCCTGATTTCTCAAAAGGATGTAACAAAAGAACAATAAATCAGGTCCCCTGAAAAACTGTGTCTTTATTGGAACAATTACTATCTTAATCTGACTTCGATTTCCCGTATACCACTTACGGCCTGCGACCCTTTAACTATGATAGAAGTTCCGAGGATTCGCTCAGAAATCGGCACGCATGCGTCCGCGGTTCGCGCCCCGGCCCCCCTCGGTCGGGCACTGACCGACGACACTACAGAAGATCCATAAATGGAGTAGCGGAGAATACGTTACATTGAAAAGTCGGCTGGACACTGCATTTACGCGTGTCAAATCCCAGAGTTCCAGCACAAATATCAGGAGGTGTGTAATGAAGTCCTAAAAAATGACGTATCTACTGTTTATTTAACGTATCTACTGTTTATTTAACCGGCAATTAATTCCAACAAAACTCAAGAGGTGTGTAACAAGTGACGAAAGAAATCTCTAAAAAGAACAGTTTTCAAATCCTTTTTCTGCCTTCCATGAATGAAAAAAAAAGTCTTTCCCTAATGATTAATTAAGAAAAAAAAAAAAAGGACAACGGGAAAAAAACGTTCATTTGCCGTAGTCAGTAACAAGAAGAAAAAAAGATCTATCTTCCTGAAATCAGTTCTTTTCCAACCAAAGGACGATTAAATGCAAACTCAATCTTTTCAAGAAAGAAAAAGAAAACTCTCTCCTCCCAGCCCAGCCATGGACGTTATCAGCTGAGAAATTAGGTCAAGTTCGAATGATGAATCACCCAAGAGAGATCATTTTATCTAGGTCTAACTTGAACATCTGTGTTTAGTTTTGGTTTCTAAAAGCAGTAGAAGAAAAAGAAAGAAAAAACATAGTGGGACTGTTTTACGTTCTATCAGAAGAAAACATGGATAACGGATTTCATAGACAGGTGTTGCGTATATGATATATACTACAGGATTATTTTTATTTTGAATGTGTAAAAAGATAACAGGTAAGCGCTTTCTTTTATTAATTAGAGAAAGGAAACCAGTGAAAAGGAACCAGATAGTAGCATCTTATTTTTTACTTTTTATAAGTAGTTTATGTAAAAACAGTTTAAATTTTAATTTATGTGAAAAGTATGATGTAAAAGAAATATTTTTGCTGCTCTTTTCATAGCTTTGAGAGTACGACTTAGCTTATTTTTTTTTGTTAAAAAAAAAAAAGAAAAGAAAAGTTTTTCTTGAGGTAAAAATTGACTCTTTGTAGTAGGTTGTTATTTTAAGAGAAAAAAAAATAAAATAAGAAAAGGTTTATTTTATTTCTTTTTGTTATGAAAGAAAGTAATTTTCTGAAAGTTAGACAGTATTTAAATCTTTGGAATTTTAAAATTTTATTTCAAAGCTCGTTTTTTTTTAAATCTCAATTTGAAAAAAAAAATAATAAATAAAATAAAATAAAAAAAATGATGTATTAAATTTGAATTTTATTTAGATTTAAGCCCATTTTTGTTACAAATATTGTGTTGCAATTTTTTTTGAAAAATATTCCATTTTTATTTTTATTTGTTTTAAATTGTGCCTTATATTTTTGTATAATCCTGTGATATTTTGTATTTCAACATGAGTACCCCAACCTCTGCCAACGAAGTGAATGACTTAGAAAATAAGTCAAGTGACTCTGGAAATGAGAAAAATCCACTCCCGAGTAACGATAAGAGTGCAGATCTTAACTCTGAAGAGAAAGATAGTCAGAAGTCCGGGGTTGCCACACAGACACATAATGTAACAACATTAGGTGAACAGACCCTGTCAGATCTAGCTGGTTCTGGTCACAATTCAATAACCGCTAGCCCAAAAATGTCAATCGAACATGATATCATTGCGTTTTCGCCAGCAGCGAAGATGGATTGGACAGCTTTGCTGACCTATTTTGAGAGTGTTTGTATAGACCAGGAAAAAAACGACTTCTGGAAAATTAGGCACATACAGAAATACTTAAAAGACAGTGCACTTACGTTGTACATTAATAATTGTTTAAATGTGCTACATTGGTCCGAATTTGTCACTTTGTTCAATGAACATTACGAACTTCCTGATACTCTTTCTTTAACTGATTTTTCCCGTATTAGATACAAAATTGGAGAGGACCTGAACGAATACTATCAGAAAAAGACTAAAATAGGGAGAACCTTAGGGTTAGACCAGAAGCTTATCTTGGAAGGACTCACGGAGGGCTTGCCATTAGAAATGCAAAAGCTAGTTATTGCAAGCAACCCCTCAACTACACATTCATGGCGTGAATTAGTATTCAGAATTTGCAAGTTGCAACTGGACAGAAAAGGAAATGAGAGCAAAGTTGACGCAAGCCCACAAAACCCCAAACAATACCGACAATGGCGACCATTTCGACCCCCATATGAGACAGGACAGAATTATAACCGGCAGTGGAACTACAGAGTTCCCTATCAAAACCCCCCGATTCGACCTTTTGCTTCTAATCAAGCACGAAATCCCCAAAATACAGTTAGACCGACGACAAATGGCCAACCGAGACCAAATGTACATCACCAGACCACTTTGCCACCCTCCCCATGCAAAGTTTGTTTTAATATAGGAATACCAAATGCGTATCATTGGGTGGAATACTGCCCTTTTCGACAACAAGTCTTAGCAGTTCCAAACCCTAGTCCCAATATGAACTTTGCGAACCCCAACCCAGATCAGAGAGCTAATGAGTCATCCGAAAATATATCTAGTAATCAATGACGGTTTCTTATGTCCGGACATATACAAAAAGAAAAAGCTAGCTATAAAAAATCAAATAGAAATTGTCAAAAAATTACTGATGTAAAAAGTGAAGGCTCACTACCTTGTTTGATCGATACAGGGAGTTCTATCAGTGTTATTCCTTATCATTTAGCCCACAAACTTAACCTAAAAATATGTAAAGTTCAGCAGAGTATATCGGTCACACAAACACAAGGTGTTCTAGCTCTGAAAGAAAAATGCCTTGTTAGTTTGAAATTAGGACGTATCTCTAAGAATGTTGAACTTTTTATAATTAATAATCACTTACCTTATGCTTTGATTGGGCTACCCCACTGTAAACTGTTTAAATTGAATATTGACTGTGTTAAAATGCAAATCACTCAAGAGCATAAGAAAATAGCTCTCATGGACAATATTTCAACAAATTCATCTCACCATACTTTACATTTATCAGAAGCATATAATAACCAGCCAGAAATGGAAAATACAATTGAAAATGCAGAGATATTCGAAGAAAATTTTGAGCCGGAGTTGTTCGAGACCACTGAACATGTGCCAAATGTTCAGACTGTCAAGGAACCATTACCTGCTCCTCTAGCCAAATATGTCTGTATTTTCGCTAAAGATAAATATGATGTAGGCTGTGTAAACATTGAACCCCAGAGAATACAGTTAACATCAGACCTCCCCGTTTCTTTAAGAGCATATCGCACTTCCGCTAAGATGATGGGTTCATCTTCCGGTCCCAGGCCCTTTTCAGGCCCATTTGTCGACGCAAGGAACCACCCGTGAAGCAAGCCCCGCGACGCGTCCCGAAGGTCGCCGCAAGACAAGCTCCAACAGAGCGGAACCCCACGCAAACTCCGGTCAGGTCGACGCACTGCCCAGCGCACGTCACGCCGACTATTCCCAAGTTGGTGAACAATCGATGCGATAGTTCTCACCACCGAGCTAGAAAAACCAAGTGGTCCCTAAACTTGGTTACTCGAGCCGGTAGACCCCGCAAGCCATCGCAGGAACCAGACGCCTATAAAGACGCTGGGTCCACGGACTGAACCGAGGCTTCCCGACCCGAATTTAATTTACGGACAGGCCCCCAAGATCAGATACCATTTTCCGGCAGAGACATTTTTGTGGGCCAGCCGATAGGAAAGTTAATGAAGGGCCCCTCACTTGAAAACCAGGGAGGACGGGGAAAATCCCTCCGGCCGTAAAGCGACCCAGCTCCTGGCTCTTCGCCCAAACCACCCGGCTCAACCGACGGAACCCCTCGCGGATCACGCCGGGAACCAGTTGGCCCAGACTAGGTGCCGTTAGCGACCCCAGGCGGGCACGGAAAGCTCCACCTAGACGGAATAGACTCCGCCTCGCTAGGGGGTTGGACGGAACGGAGTCCCGCCAGCCCCCACCAACTCGACTCCATCCTAGGACAGAGAAGCCAGCGGAGGCCGACAGAAGCCCGCCCGCCACTACCTTACCTCACGGCCGTCGAGGGTACCCAGGCCCGAAGGCCCCTGACCCAGTGCAGTGACCGACCGCTACCTTTGTTAATGCGTTCGAAAGTTAGGTGGAGACACCTCTAGGTCCTCATCGCCAGGCGAGGAAAACTCCGGTACCGCATAGACACGGAGGACCTGGATCGGACCAAGAGTTCACCCGAGGCACGATGAGCCGCCGCGTTACCGGCGAGCCTCCGGCCCGTTTCCCTGCGGAAATAGCGTTCGATGGTGGACCTGCCGGCCGACCCCCTCCCATGGGTCACGGCACGACATGGAGCAACCAGAGCCATACTGGCCTCCCCACGCGACAGCTCCTTGGTCAACGGGGGCACCGCCAAACCCTAACACCCTGAGGGTCGGCTCCCAACTGCTCCAGCTGAGGTCCTCGGAGGGATGAGCCACCCAAGTCATAAAGTAACCTGCGCGCAGTCAGTAACCCTCGCCCTTCGGTTGCTCCGGGAGTCCCTGCATGGCGTTCCCGCGAGCCCCGTCGTCACTAGCGAGCACCAAGGACTTTCCACTACAAAGCCCTCACTCATACTTCAGGCTCCTTCTTAGTCAAATGGTGGATGGGGTCCTATCGCCTTAGCTAGTCTTTGCCCGGCGACACCGTCCGGCCCTTAGACCGGCACCGGGATCGACCTATGGAGCGTCGCTATCCGGCTTGGCCAGAGAACCCGGCTGCCGGGGGTGCGCTGGATCAAAAGGCGAAACGCACCCATGCACAACGTCCGTTAACCGTGGCCACCGTGCTCAACGCCTGTCGGAGATGAGCCTCTCGAGGAGGTGGCGAATCGTCCCCATCCGGCCCCCTCGCATTCGTACACAACGAACTCTGCCGAGCTTCCGGTCACCTCCCCCACTCAAGGGGTTGGGTCGGAACCACCCGGAGGGGCGGCCACACGCACTTCCGCTAAGGAAGAAGAAATTAAAGACCAAATTCAGAATTTATTGCGAGCCGGTATCATTAAAGAAAGTTATTCCCCTTATTCATCACCCGTAACTTTGGTGTATAAACGTGAAGAAGGGAAGAAAACCCGGTTATGTATTGACTTTCGAAAATTGAATGACATTACAAAAACAGATGCAGAACCCTTACCTAGAATAGACACCCTGTTAGATAAATTGGCACATGCTAAAGTTTTTTCCACTCTTGATTTGGCCAGTGGATATTGGCACATCCCTATCCACCCTCGAGATACGGAGAAGCTAGCATTTGCCACTACCTTTGGATTATATGAGTGGAATCGTTTACCATTCGGATGGGAAAACGCGCCTGCTTGGTTTAACCGTACCCTCAGAAGAATCCTTAATAAATACAAAATTGACTTTGCCTGTAGTTACTTTGATGATGTTATTGTATTCTCCCAAAATGAAGAAGAACATTTATGTCATTTAGAGACCTTATTTAATATCTGTGTCCAAGAAAACCTTAAACTGAAATTGTCAAAGTGTAATTTTGTTAAATCCAAAATTAATTTCCTAGGATATGAAGTCTCGAATGGTTGTATCACACCTGACAACCCTAATATAGAGACAATTAAGAAATTAACACCACCTACGAATGTAAAGGAATTACAACGTTTTTTGGGGTCTATAAACGTTTATCACAAATTTATTCCAAAATATGCTAACATTCGATACCCTCTCAACAATTTGTTGAAGAAAAATGTCCCCTATGTATGGGACCAAAATTGTCAAAATTCTTTCGAAAAGTTAAAAAGTGCTTTAATTGAAAAACCTATATTAAAGTTGTTTGATCCCAAAACACCTTGTCATTTGTTTGTAGATGCATCAAGTCATGGAGTGGGATGTGTTGTGAAACAAGTTGATGAAAAAGGAACATTACATCCTATAGCATATCACTTTAGAAATCTTCGCGATTATGAAAAAAATTATGCAATTACTGAGTTAGAATGTTTGGCGATTGTGGATGCTTTAGATAAATTTTATCATTATTTACACGGTCAAAAATTTGTCATACATACAGACCATGTGGCACTTACCTGGCTCAAAAGTGTTAAAAATTTAAGAGGACGTCTTTTCCGCTGGTCCCTAAAACTTAGTATGTTTGACTATGAAATTAAATACCAAAAAGGTTCCACTAATGTTGAAGCTGATATGCTATCTAGACAGCCTGTTTCAGAAAATTTACCCAATATTATACATCTCCTTGACTTGAATGAAGTAAGAAACAATCAGAAAAAAGAAAATGTAACAGTTGATAGTAAAAAGTACACTGAGATAAATGATGTTGTTGTAATTAAAAAGAAAAGTTTGTATAAGATTGTGGTCCCCATGTCTTTACGTCTACCCCTCTTAGAAAAAACCCACACACAATTTGGCCATCCTGGAATTTATAAGATGATAAATTTAATCTCTCCGCAGTATTATTGGCCTAACATTAATCAGGACATTGAAAATTTTGTAAAACACTGTCACACTTGTCAGATAAACAAAAAATGTAGGCAAAAAAGATTTGGCTTATTGCAATTAATGCCCCCAACAGATATACCTTTTGAATGTTTAGCAGTAGACTCTGTTGGCGGATTTAATTATTACAATTCTACAAAAAAATATTTGCAATTAGTCGTTGACCATGCAACTCGCTATGTGTGGGGTTTTCCTTCAAAAAGTGTAACTACCGAAACTTATACAAACATTTTGAAGCAATTATTTCAGATACAAGTACCAGATAGATTGTTAACGGCCAGAAATGGAGCATTTACAGCTTCCAGGTTTAAAAGATTTCTTCGTACTTACAATGTAAAACACAGATTAACAAGCAGCCATCACCCAGAAACGAATGGGAAAATTGAACGCCTAAATCACACTATTGTCACTAGATTAAAATGTAAAGTCAATTCCACAACCAAGAAAATACTCTGGACTAAGCTTTTAGATGAAGTCTTATATGAATATAATAATACTCCCCATTCTGTAACCCAGTTCATCCCTAGTTATTTATTGTTAGGAAAATTACCATATGATCCTCCTTTACCAAATAATAGTTATTATCCCCCTGTGGAGGAAGCTAGAAAATTAGCTAAAGAGAGAACAATTGCTTACCATAAAAAGAATAAAGTCCGTTATGATGCTCGGTTCCTTCCTGTAAAATTTAAAGTTGGTGACATTGTAATGTATGAATAATTTCATTATCCTAATACCCATAAACTGACTTCGCCATACTCTGGCCCATACACCATTTTAAAACAACTTTCTGATGTATCCTTTGAAATTGATAAACCCAGTCCACATTTTAAGAGAAATTCTGAATTTCTCCATTCCTCCAAGTTAAGATACTACCACCCACCTCAAAACCTTAAGCTCAACCATGAATAAAACCCAATCTATCTCTTTCATCTTTCAATTTTTTATTTTTGCTTTCCTATCGTCCCCCTTGCTCGTAGCATTTGGACGAGGACCCAGCTGGGCGTGTAACCCAACTCCCCGGCGGCGTAGAATGATGGTGAGAGTTTAAAAGTACTGTTAGAATTTTTGTTTTTTTTTATAACTATATTATTATGATAATTTTGTGACATAAGAAGGGGTCCTCCGCTCCGTGGCCACCCATCTTTAGTCGGACTGTTTTCCCAGATTCTCTTTCCAGGTTGAACGGAGAATCTGGCAAAACTGCTTCGCTTCCCCTCTGTAGGTGAATGTCGATTGCCCACCTTCCTTTTTCCGTCGTGCAAGAGACACATTTTTTGGGATGATATTCACCTCAGAGTATGAAAACCCATGTCACACTGACCCTGTGCATGGTGAAAATTATAGCAAACGCATATTTATCATTTTTTAGCTATAGTTTTCCCTTTTTTTTAAGACAACTTAGTTTGTTTTTCATAAAGATAACCCTTGGCTGCATCAAATAAGTAGTAAAGTCCCTACCGAAACAGAAAGGTAGAATAAGAAGGAATGTGTTTGTTGTTATTAGTATTATAGTGTATTTTACTTTTATTTTATCTCAGTGTGAAAATTCATTATTTTAGAAATGCAAACTTGCCAAAGTGCATCTTGGTAGACCATATATTTGTGTTGATAGTATTAGTGCATATTTTATATTTTTGAACATTTTATATTATTGAATATTTTATATTTTTGAACATTTTGTATTAATGAATATTTTATAATTTTGAATATTTTGTAGTTGTAAATATTTTTTACATTTGAATATGTTATATAGCTTTCAGTATGTTTATCTTTCAGTATTTTATTATATGTTATATATTCTGTATTTGTTAATGTTACAATTTTACACCAAAAAAGAATGTTTCTCAATGGACAATACCCAGAGACATTTACAAAAAACATCCAAAAGACTTGCTTTAGAGACAGTTTGGTGTAATTAAAGGTCCCATGTCTCGAGACTGTCCCCTTATTATTTTGCTGCAGCACCATTTAAAGAATTCCAATGTTTTAGTGTAACCAATATTTTTATGTGAACAATATTTTTATGTGAACATGAGATATGAATGTAAAAATAGGTCCAATTGACTTGAGAGCTAGCTGGAGAAAATCAGAATCTAAAACCAATAAACACCCTGGGTTAAAATTGCGAGATAAGACCCACAGGTCTTGCAGGCGAGCCCTGTGTCTGTTGTTTTAGTGGGGGGGGGGGGGGATATGAAACGATAAAAGCTAAGCCCCTTTTTAAAATCCCCTTTTTTGTCCCTTTTTAAAATTTAAATTTAGAAATTAAAATTAAAACTTTTAAAATGCCTTTGTAATTGTGTCTCAGTTGATTGAATGAAGTTCCCCCTGTAAAATTAACTTTCCCGCATCACGTCTTATAACTTTTAAAGATCGTTTTGGCACATCTCATAAGAGTATTTTTGCTGAATAAGTGCAATTCGTAAGTCTTGCTGCATTCGATCGGCCAAACTCAAACCACAGCCTTTATCCCAGGCAGTCAATCATTCAGCTAACGACCAATTATAGTTTAAAGACGCCTCCTTTGACTTCAACGGCCCCTAGCAGGAATAATGCGAAATACAGCATATTTATACCGATGCACAGGTCCCCGGACAGAGCTTTTTACCATCAAAAGAATGCACTAACTCCACGACACTCGGCTCTCTAAGTATCGCTTAGCGGTACACATAATTCCCAAGCCCGATGTCCATAAGGTAAATTAGCAGCTCTCAAGCCAAAAGGGGCCTGATTTCTCAAAAGGATGTAACAAAAGAACAATAAATCAGGTTCCCTGAAAAACTGTGTCTTTATTGGAACAATTACTATCTTAATCTGACTTTGATTTCCCGGATACCACTTACGGTCTGCGACCCTTTAACTATGATAGAAGTTCCGAGGATTCGCTCAGAAATCGGCACGCACGCGTCCGCGGTTCGCGCCCCGGCCCCCCTCGGTCGGGCACTGACCGACGCCACTACAGAAGATCCATAAATGGAGTAGCGGCGAATACGTTACATATATATATATATATATAAACTTTTCAGGTGGGGGTGGTTTTGTGTTCCTGGGGTCCTATAATGAAAAGTTATGAAGGAATTTTTCAAAAGTCGCACCATGGTAACGACTGCAATAGGTAGTATTTCTTACGAAATCTACCTAAAAGCATGTGTCAAGCATAGGTTATGAAACACTTTTCAACACATTCAGATTAATGTAACAAAACCTCAACGTTTAACAAATTAAAATATTATGTCTCATTCAACCATACGGAAACGCATAACACATTTCAAAACCAATTTCAACTCTTCCCATCTACAATCGAAAAATTATCCGAATTCTTTGAACAGCTTTGTATATAATACATAGATTTGCATCTGTTAACTAATGTAACTGCATATACTGTACATGTGATTTAAATATAGTTCACTTAAAAAATACATATAATTCAGTTGAAAATTCCCCTTCAGCAATTTCCCCTAATAAGGAGAATGATACATGAATACTTTTCTGCAGTCCTGCACATGAGGTATAGGATTTATATATAACGAGTAACATGCAAAAAATTGATTAAATTTAAAAGCGCATACCGAATTTTAATTCTCGACTCCAGCAATTATTACACAAAGACAGTGCTGTAACCGATTTCTTTTGTGTGTCCCTGTAAATGAATAAAATATGCTATGAAAGCCCTGGTCTAACGTGATCGTAGGGAAATTCAGTGATTTATATCAGTTTCAATACATTTGAAATAGCGTTATGTCATTAAAATACCCTGCAAACGATTTTTCTGCATATACTACAATGTAATGGAATAATTAAGAGTGCTCCTGTAAATGAACTATTAAATCTACATACGTCCTATACAATACCAAACATGCTTTGGTTACCCTAAATAACCTTTATCAATTGCATGAAAATCCGAGAATATTTACAGGAGTTACAGCGTGGACAGACGGTCACACAAACCCAATGAATAAACACTTTTCAACTTTGTTGGAAAGTGTTAAAAAATTGTCATTTTTATATGTTATTTAATTCCAATACGTAACTGCAACTGCGTAGGATCCTACCTGTTGCATTTAACTTTCATGAACATTTTCATTTGTTTAGGGGGAAATTGATATAATTTAATCTTACATTTGATAAAACTTTAAAATGTAAATTTATTAATTACTAAATTTCCAGTAAAAAGTATTATATACGGAGATATTTAAAAAGGTTCTCAATGAAAATGCACGTTTTCAATGACGTCATTTATCAAAACCATTTTATTCTTACAAGATTGGT
The DNA here is from genome assembly GCA_963932465.1 of Maratus speciosus. Lineage (NCBI taxonomy): Eukaryota > Metazoa > Arthropoda > Arachnida > Araneae > Salticidae > Maratus > Maratus speciosus. The sequence goes on from CAWVRF010000318.1 coordinate 124,326, forward strand.
CTTCCAATTTCGGAGTTCTTGAGATGAAATTGATGTCATTTTGTTGAGTTTGTATCAAAATATTTTAATTTTATTAATTAAAATAAACTCTTAAAAATGTCATTCGTTAAATTTTTCCTAGTATCCTTTTAAATTACTTGAAAATATAGGATTTTTCTCCCGTGAATGAAAAACAAAAATAGTAACCCCTGTTGGATGTAAGGAGATTAAATTATGGCAGATGATTTAAACATTAAGTTAAGTTGAATACAAAAATGAGAAAATTTAAGGAATTTCTAGATCTGAATTTGACGATTTTTTGTCCTCCAGAATAAACGGATTCTTCAACTTTAATCTGAAAATACGGTTTCATTTCTTTGAACAATATTTAATGATATATTTTAAAAACTTTTTTTCACATTCAGTTCAAACTGAAACTGCCATTTCATTCAATTTCTGATAAAATATAGCATCAATAAAAATAACTAATTTAAAAAACGAAAGTTTGAGGGTTGTATTTATGACTCCAATTATCAACACGTGAGATGTAGGCCCTGGGGAGGGGGTGCCCTTCGTGGGGGTATTTCTAAGGGAACCTAAACCGAAAATTTGAGAGTTAGTGGGTTTCAAAGAATACAGGGAAGCATATTATCGAAAGAATTCTTTTGCACGCATACCATCCAGTTTCAATGAAAATCTGCACTTAAGGGTGTCCGGGACACAAAAAGCTTCAAATGTTGCAAAAACATTTTATTTTATAAAAAAAATTCTCTGTTTTTCCTACTTAAAATGACATTTAAATCATGTTTCTATCTGAATAAGAACAAAAAATATTAATTTTTTTGTTTTTGTTTATTTCAAAATTTTGCTTTCAAGCAATGGCTGTCATGGAAACGACTTCTTGTAAAAATGCGTTTTTCTTCATGATAGGTTTTTTCACCATTTCTCATATTTAAATTCATATAACTCGAGGACCGTTAAAGATACCGGGCTCAAACTTGGGGCACATCTTTTTCAATTATTTTACTTTAATTCTGATTCAGCATATTTGAAAAAAAATATTTACTTTTGAAAATATGATTTTTTTTTAAAAGTTGCACCACTTTTTTGAAATTTATTTGTTAAATATTTTTAATTTTTTTATAAATTAATATTTTTAAAAATGCTGAATCAAAATTAAAACTTATATATTTCTGTTTATTTAAATGGAAAAAAAATTGAAATTCTATAAATAATATTTCGAGTTATAACGATTTTAAATTACCCCACTTTTTGAATAAATTTTAAATTTAAATTAAAAAAAAACTCTGAGAAGTTTTATTATGTGATTTTGTTTACAAATGATAAGGTTAACCATCACGAAAAAATTCAGAATTTTAACTCAATAAATAAAAATTATTTTTAAATGTGTCCCAGACCCCCTTAAACTATAGAATATCATATTAAAAAAATTAAAAAGTAAATAAATAAATAATAATAAATCGTAAGCGATTTTAAAAGCTTACATTTGAAGATTAAAAACATTTAAAATACATTGAATATATACGGATGGAATATATACAGATGAGATTTTTAGATTTATACAAAATTTCAAAGAATAGAGGGGAACATATTAAACGAAAGAATAGTTTTTAACGCATGTCACTCAATTGCAATCAAAATCTTCACTTAAAATCTAGACTATCATATATAAAAATAAATAAATAAATAAAGTGAACAAATATGTAACTAATCGCAAAAAAGTTTGAAAGCATGCATTTGAATTCTGAAAATAATACATTGAACATATACTGGTTTTCAGATTTATATAAAATTTCAAAGAATAGAGGGAAGTACATCAGTCGAAAAAAAATATTTTAACGCATGTCATTCAGTTTCAATGAAAATCTGCACTTAAAATCTAGATTATCATATTAAAAAAAATAAAAAAGTAAATAAATAAATAAGCAGCAAATCGTAAACGATTTTAAAAGTTTATATTTGAAGATTGGAAAAATGAAAATACCATATTGAATACATACTTATTTTTAGATTTATATAATGTTTCAAAGAATAGAGGGGGAAAGTTAATCGAATAAACAATTAAATTTAAAAAATAAAAAAAACAGACTGCGTAAAAAGCGAACTAATTAATTATCTACCGCCTCTATCGCCATTTTGAATTTTACGGCCGCCATTTTGAATTTATATTAACAAAACTTAGCCCATAACCATCGGGCCGTTAAGACGAATTGATAGTGACATCATTCATTAAAATCCATCCAGCCGTTGGGATGTTTCGAGGGTATAAAGAAATCCACATACCCAGATACGCGTGAAACACATAGCCCTTTTTTTCAGTCGGGTAAAAAAATAGTTTTTAACGCATGTCATTGTTACAATCAAAATCTGTACTTAAATTCTAGACTATCATATTTTTAAAAAAATAAAAAGAGTAAACAAATAAGTAGCCTATCGTAAAAGATATTAAAACCATACATTTGAATTTTGAAATTGGAAATACTACATTGAATATATACTGGTTTTCCGACTTATAGAAAATTTTAAAGAAAACAGAGAAGTATATCAACCGAAAAAATAGCTTTTCTCGCATGTAATTCAGTATCTGTCAAAATGCTTTCAAATCTCAAATATGATATGTCATTTCTTAGGCCTCTTAGAAATTGAAGGTAGTAAATCAGCAAAAGTAAAAGACGAATCAGCAATTTTCCATTTCCTGTAAAGTGATCCTGTCACAGTTAATTTAGCTGAACAAAGTAAAATATGACAAAGGTTAACACATCACTTCTCTTCTTTTTCTTTTGTGTCCTATATTATATAAAGCAAAGAAAGGGAATTTTATTCTTTTTACACTCTATTATTTATCTTAACCCTTTCAGGGACAAGGTACTTCTATTCGCAAAATTCAAAATGAGTGACTAACACCAGAATTTACAAGCACATTTATTCCAGAATAAGCAACAGCTTTTGTTCACGCACTTAATAAAAGAAATTTTTCCATACAATATTCTGGTGCCAATGTGGTATTTACGAATTAAAATTAGGTGGTTCAAAAATGAACCACCGCCCTTGAAGGGGTTAACATGGTTTTTCCATATGAAGATGGTATTTTACAATCGATTTTTTACTCACTTCCGGATATGCTAGAACTATTAAAAAATATATATACACACGGGTGTGTTTCCTGTGATAATACAATATTTTTATACATTTAGAACTTAAATTTAAACTAATTAATTACTTTTAAGGTATTGCTCCGTTAGCCGCAAGCAGGTGATGATTCGTCAAATATCCTTTAGTATAACAATTGTTTACTATTTACAAATTCAGTGGAGTTAACTAAGCGTCAAACCCCTCTCGTAAAAATAAGCCAATTGGCTGCGAAATCGCACCAACAAAATATTTTTATCACTAAAAAGCATAAAAGAAAAAATATATAAAGAAACTGAGGAATAACTTTGTGGAAAAAGGGCATCAAGAACGAAGATCGGATTAAAATGGGAACAATTTATTAACAATATAGGATACAAAATCTTCAAGGGGCCCTGTACTAAGCCACAGGGGCCAGGGTCGTGATTGGAATAAAGTTTGGTAAAAGAAAAAAAAATTGTAGTTTTTAAAGTAGCCGGAGAGCGCTAGAATTATATTAAAGAAAACTGCAAAGGAATTGGATCATTGTTATAGAAGCTGCACCAAGGGTCTAAAGAATGCAATTAATATTCAAAATTTCTGGTAGCTGAATTCGAAGAAATGTTTTTGCCGTTCATACAGTAGTTGAAGGACTTAAGAAGTTGTTAGGAAAAAGTAAAAGCTAGTGAATCGAACTATTTTTAAGGGAGCTATAATAAGGGGCTCTAAAGAGATCAACTGACGTTTGAAGGCAGGGTCCTAACATGAAAACTGTTTTCCCGAAAGCGACACGAACATACCAAGATATGAAGATAAGGTGGTTAGTACAGTAAAGAATTTACATATTATCCAACTGCGCGTTGTGGGACAGCCTAACGGAATAATATTATAAAATTTTAAGAACAAATTCATTAGGTAAATTTTTATGCAGTAACTCCAAGAACGAATTATTTAACACTTAAGCTACAGTCTAGAGTAATTTAAGTGTTTGTAATAATATTTAATATTTAATCAATCTTTTAGCTGAAAAGAAAGGACATGGAATAGGCATAGGAAAGAATAACACATATGTATATACAACAACAATATTTATTTATATTTTTCTTTTATAATATAATGCACAAGATTTATTTTCATATGTTTATTTTACTCTCAATAAAGTAATAAAATTTGAATACTTTTCTTAATCAAATATTTATCACATAGTAATGTCAAATTACTATGATCATTGATAGTAAATCCCCTGTGGCTTAGTACAGGACCCCTTGAAGATTTTGTACCCTAAATTGTTATTAAAATACATTATTTATGTATTACATAATTCATAACTCACATCACAAACAACTCCTATGGCTAACTAGCAGATATTAGAATCTTAATATTTATGATAATTAAGTTATTTTCTTGTTCCTTTGATCGGTAACTTTTTATTTTATTTTCTTAATTTTATTTTTTTCATACATTAAATTCTATAACTTTTTCTCATTTATTTTATTATTTTAAACATTTATAAAATATTTTATCCATAAATTTTGTTCATGAAATTTCCCTACAATATTATGTTGTTACTTCAAAATATTACATAAATACATAAAATAACAGATACTTATCCTAAGATTTTCCTCAAACTTTTTGGTTGTTTAAACATTATAAAATATACATACAGTAAAATAAAATAAATTGATAGCCATTAGAAAAATATTAGAACAAAATAAACTCACCATCACGCAGATCATGTAGAGGGCACAGGGTTTATGGCTTGGTCTAGTGTTCATTTTAAATTGTCTCTTTCCACCATAATGGAGTTTAAGTCTGAATAAATTTTACAGTCTTGTAACAAATATTTAAAGATTGCTACACTAGATGGCATCACTAGACGATAGTTCCTTATTATAGCGGCTGCTAAATAGTTTTATCCCATTATCCCTTGCGTCATTTTTTTTACGCAGAGAGTTCTACGGCACGCAATGTAAAAGGTGCGAAATACAAGCTGCTTGCTTGTTTTTTCCCCCGGAGTTTTATGAGAAGCAGGAAATGATGAAATGTTTTTTCTTCGAATCAGCGGATTTCTTCTGAAATTCCTAAAGTGTGTACATATGTATTATAATTGTACATATTCGTGTTAAATGACGCATCCTTGTATCTTTTTATAATCTATTAAAAGTTTTATACGAAATCTTAGAGTGGCGTATCTAATTTTGGAGTGATGAGTCCGTCATTAAATATTGTGGCCCCTTAATTATGAGAAGTAAGGAAGCTATAGTCTGTCATTTTAGTCTCTGGCACACACACAAAATAAAAAAAGGGTTTTTGGCTAGTCCATATTATTAATTTTTGTCTGGTGTTGTCGTGATCTATATGGGTTTTCACAGTAATTCTGGATGAGAAGATTTCTCTCATCGGTTGCTCCCTGAATGTCCATTGGTGATGGTGGTTCAAACATATTTTCTTCGGTAGAAAATCTCAGGTGATTCTCCTCTGTAGTAATTGATGTATACTTCTTATCATTAACAGTTTATAGCACTTGATGCTAACTATAGGAAATCTTCATTTGCACTGATCGCTGGATATAGGAAAACCTTCGGTGGCACTTGTCGCTGGCATGGGAAATCGGGCTAAGCGCTTCATAGGTTTACTATGGTCGGCGCTGGGGCTCCATACATCTCTGCTTTAGCATTAATCGGACAAGGCGTTGGCCACTCGGCTGTGTAGTTTTCGACATTTTTTTCATTTCTCCGTCGACTCGGATCATATCTTCTCCATTTCCAATACCTTACAAGTTTTGATGAGAACTATCTTGTTGGGAAGAGAACTCTTCCAAATTTTGATGAGAACTGATTCTAGTAATTTTTTTCTCTCTAGAGTAACACAAGGAACTTTAATTTTATGTACTAGTCAACCTTGGCGACCAGTTTGGTCTCCCTTAAAATTTAAGTTTGGGAAAGCATGCTAAGCATTGTATCATTATTCATAATTTAATTTACTCGGACTCCCTTAAATATAAATTAATGTAATCCCTAAAGCTAATATTAGTTTTTGTTGCATTAAAATATCTCAATTTGTTGATTTTCTGTAAGCAAGTAAACCCTATAGGTTTACAATGGAAGTCTATTGGAATTTGGCGAAATATTAGATCTATTGCCAAGTTGGCATCACTTTTGGGGACTAATTTTAGTCCCAAAGTTTAGTGATATATCGCATAGTTGGCGACAAACTTGGCGGCATTTGACGACAGAACAGGGTACCCCTATGGTAACCCCCTTATAGGTATGGCGATACATTAAATGCTGTTCAATAACCAATGAGATGCATTTCATTCGGACGTTGCCATTAAACAATTAACAAATAATCGCAATTTCTGTGCCATGTTCCATAGTGTAATATATATGTAGATAATTATTTTCCCTCTATGTTTCACTCTCTATTCAGCCCATGGGCTGTTGTACTTCCGATCACCCTATTCGTTGGCGTCCGCTCAGGGGCTTTTTTTCGTTGCTCCCTCGGTACATTCGTAATTTTCTGGCCTATCTCCCCCCTTAGGGAGCGTACCGTGGGTTTTCGACCACCTTGAACATTTTTTACGAGTACTCCATCATTTATCTCCGACGTGCAATAAATATTTACTTGACTTATTGTAAATTTCTGTCAGACAGACCTCCATTATTCAAAAACGTCCAACTGGAGACTATAAAGAATTTATTGCCCCTATCCTGTCTGCGCGATGAGTGTACAAACATACATATTTACAAATTAATTACAACAAAAAATATTTATTTTACCGTAAAACAAATTTTACCAATATATTCCTTGTCTCATGCGTTCTCCAGTGACAACAAATTTTACATATTTATTTTTAAAGAAGTTAATAAATTACATGCATAAATATTAATTTTTGCAGAAAATTATTAGAGTATTAATATATATTTATTGAATCATTGTATAAAACTACTAAAATATTTTTCCTACTTATTAATTAATATTATATTCCTTGATTTATTATATTTACATTGATATAAAACAATCAGCCGTGCGATTAATTCGGCTCGACAAAAACATGTTAAAAGTTCTTAGTACTTAGCTCTTTAGATATTCAAGTAGTCGAAATTAAGCATTGTTTAAGAATTTATCATTAGAATAAAATTTTATAGAAATACGTAAAATATGGGGGGGGGGTTAAAAAGGGCCCTGGGCCCCAATAAAAATATGAGGGTGTTTGTACAGGGAGAGATGTAAAAGTCTCAACTTTTTTAAAGTTATGCATTGAGAGGGTGACATAATTAGGATGTGAAAAATGAATGGCCCACAAAAAGTTCAATGGACCCCGGACCGTGTCCTAAAGGGTCCTAGGGTTTTACCTGTAATGTAGAACAGGGGAATAACTAAATGGAAAAAGGGCCCCAAAACGAAGTTCGGGTTTAAAGGGGGCAATTTATTAATAATTTATTGTGCAAAAACTTCAAGGGACACTATATGGAGCCGCAAGGGGCCAGGGTCTTAACTGGAATGTGAAAAGGGGGGAATAACTAAATGGAGAATTGCACCCAAGACGAAGAAAAATGGATAAAAAGGGGGATTAACAAATTAAGGTGGTCCGGGACACATTTTAAAATAATTTTTATTTATTGAGTTAAAATTCTGAATTTTTTTGTGATTCTTAACATTATCATTTGTAAACAAAATCACATGATAAAACTTCTCAGATTTTTTTTAAATTTAAATTTAAAATTTATTAAAAAAGTGGGGTAATTTAAAATTGTTGTAACTCGAAATATTATTTATAGAATTTCAATATTTTTTCATTTATATAAACAGATGTACATAAGTTTTACTTTTGATTCAGTATTTTTTAAAATATTAATTTACAAAAAAATTAAAAATATTTAACGAAAAAATTTCAGAAAAAGTGGTGTAACTTTATTTTTTAAATCATATTTTCAAAAGTAACTATTTTTTTTTCAAATATGCTGAATCAAAATTAAAGTAAAACAATTGAAAAAGATATGTTCCAAGTTTGAACTCTGTATCTTTAACGGTTCTCGAGTTATAAGAATTTAAATATGAGAAATGGTGAAAAAACCTTTCATGAAGAAAAACGCATTTTTACAAGAAGTCATTTCCATTTCAACTATTGCTTGAAAGCTAGATTTTGAAAGCAAACCAAAACGATGAAAATATTATTTTTTGTTCTAATTCAGATAGAAACATGATTTAAATGTCACTTTAAGCAAGGAAAAACAGAGAATTTTTTTATGAAATAAAATATTTTTGCAAAATTTGAAGATTTTTGTGTCCCGGACCCCCTTAAGGCATAAAAACTTAAAATGGCCCAGGGGACCCGGGCCTTAAAAACTAAAAATCTAAACCTCAGGTACAATGGGACTCGTCTTAGATTATACTCACTCAAATTTTCAGACTTCTAAGTTCCTTAGATTTCGCTAGCTATCACGAAAAGACACACACGCTCACACAGAGTGCGAAACTATCTTTTCTTGGTATAGATATATTCCATTCTACTATTAAAAATATTATTTTATAATTTTAAAAAGAAATAGAAATAAAAATTTTAAGAAATATATTTTAGTCATAAAATAATCATTTAAAGTTAAACTTACGCTAAGAAAAATCATCTAAAATGGACGTAATTTCATTGATTTTTCTTTACTCTTAAAGTACTTCTGTCACATTCTATTCCATTTTATCTTTATGCTCTACGACATAGTGTCGCAAATTATTTCCTGTTACTTTAATCTCAATAAAAGAGGTGACATCTGAAATATATTTTATACAACATACAGAATTATTAACTTGGAAGTTTTTACTTTTCTCTCGTTTAGAAATAGTAATATACGGTAGAATCTTTCAGTGTAAGGACTTATAGAATTAGAAATATATGGTAGGAACTTTTACTTTAAAAGCCTATAGAAATAGTAATATACTTAAAAAAAAAATAATCAAATTCACGCAATGCTTTAAATTAGTTTTTCTTTTTGAAAAGTTTCATTTTACGAAGATTTCTTTTTTAGATTTATTTACACGTATATTTTAGTCTATTATTAAAAATATTGTTTTATAATTTAAAAAAGAAGTAGAAATATGTTTTTTTCAGAAATAATCATTTTACTTACTTAGTACTTACTACTTAAAGTACTAACAAGGAAGGTCTCCATACGGGCATATTCAGAAAAATCTGAAAAAAAATATAAAGTGTTCTTCTTATGTGGATATATATGTTTATAAAAAATTTTTTGGGCGGAACCTCTATAGAACGTTCGTAAAAAAATAATGAAAATTTCGTTTATTTGGCGGTTTATCATCAGTTGGCGATGAAATGAAATTTCGAAAAATGCTTTTTTATGTCGAATACTCTTTAAGATAAAAATGTTTCATATTGAACTTGGTTAAAAAAATTTAATGTAAATAACTTTAGTTCTGTCAGTTTCAGTTTTGAATTAAACTATAGTTTTGTCACATATATATATATATGTGTGTGTGTGTGTGTGTGTGTATGATGAACGTTAAATATCAAATTTTATAAATTAAAATTAAATTAAAATAAATTAAAGTTGTTTCAATATTTCAAAATTAAATCCAATGGAGCACTGTCGATTCAACTTTTTTGCTATGGAAACGACGAATTCTTTGATATTGAAATGAATAACTGGTAAATGAATCTTTCCTTTATTTTGGAACATGCTTAAATATATGAAAGTATTTTCTATATATGAAATTGTTTTTAAAGTAATAAAATTAAATAACAAGCAACATAAATATGTAATGCAAATAAATGTATTTATTAAACTCTCTGATTGTTTATGTTTAAATTCATTAAATACTTTTTACACGCATTCTAAAAATCAACTAACAAACAATTTTCAGGAGCATTAAAATCGTTTGCTTTTGGCGAGGAAATGTACTGCTCGCCAAATCGCATGACGCTTTCGTCTTTTCGCGCCAAATACTCGAATGTATTTTTTTTTTTTTTTTACAGACTTCCTACTGTAATTCCGCCGCTAAATCTGACTGATCCTTTATTACATACATAAGTAGAGTAAAATTACTGAATAAACTAAAATGATATTCTAAAACATGTTATTCTATTAGATTTGTACACATTTTTTATTGGAACAAAAACGTTTAGGGGAAAAGCATTTAAATGGAATCTTTATTTTCAAAAATATATAGTTATAATTCTTTGAGAAAATAATACAGGGTTTGTTTCAAGAATAAATTAAATTTTCACTTAATGAAACCTTTCAATGCTTTCTTAACTTCGTATAAAATAAAATGTGTTTTATTTTTTATTTGCAAGCTTACAGAAATTCCTAAATAAAATCATGGCATACATTCAAACTTACAAGTAAGTTCTCCATACGGGCATACTCCGAAAAATCTGAAAAAATTATAAAATGTTCTATTTATTAATACATGGAAATGCATTTCCATGTATTAATATAGTTTCTATCGATGCTGGATCTAATTATATTCCGTGTTTGCCCCAGGTTGGTGGCTCACGTAAATATTTCATCTTGTGCTGCGTTTGTAGCCTTGCCAACATATAATAGTGAGAAATTTTCCTTGCTGGGTATCGTTCCAAGTGGTTTAGCCGGTAGAACGTCAGTGCGCTATACTGATGGCCCGGGTTCGAGTCCCAGCTTGGAATCGTTTTCACTATGTTGGCCTTTGCGCCTTTTAAGCAATTACTTTGAAATTTGATTTTCATTTGAAATATGTTCTGTTTATGAGGATAGATATGTTTATTTTAAAAAATAAATAAATAAAATTCGACGGAAACTCGACACAGCGTCTGTAAAAAAAATAATGAAAATTTCGATATTTGCCGATTCATCACCGGTTGGCGATAGAATAAAATTTCAAAAAATACTTTTTTTATGTCAATACCCTTTAAGATAAAAATGTTTCATATTGCACTTGTTTAAATGAATTTAATATAAATAATTTTAGTTTTGACAGTTTTTGTTTGATTTAACTATAGTTTTGTCATACATATATATTTATAATGAAAGTTAACTATCAAATTTTAGGAATTGAAACAAAATTTAAATTAATTCAAATTGTTTCAATCTCAAAATTATGTCCAATTGAGCTCTGTCAATTCAACTTTGTTGCTATGGAAACAACGACATCTTTACTATTGAAATGAATAACTGCAGCATTGTTCATCTTGCCTTTATTTTGGAGTACGGTTAAATATATGAAAATATTTTTTATATATGAAATTGTTTTTAAAGTAATAAAATTAAATAAATATATAATACAAAAAAAGTATTTGTTAAACTTTCTCATTGTTTAAGTTTAAATTCATTAAGTACTATTTACACGTATTCTACGGCTTCATTAACAGGCAATTTTCAGGTGCATTAAAATCGTTTGCTTTTGGCGAGGGAAAATGTTGCTTGCCATTCCGCGTGACCAAAGCAGTATACAAAGTAAGCGTCCTATCTCAAATGGGAAAGGTAACCGCAAGATTAAAGGAGAGGTCACATCAATCAAGGTCACACGCCACGTAGCAGACGTGGTTGAACTATAGGATGATACTTAACTGTTTTTTTTTTCTTTATGGATAATCTATTAATTGTACATCTATGAAAAACTGCCCAAGCTCAAATATCCTGTTTTCATTTGTTTGTAGTATTTACATTCTGATAGCATAGAATATTTTTTTCATTTTTATTCGCGATTATTTAATTAATTTATTTTAGTTAATTATTTATATAAAATCAGTTCTTTTCAGAACTAATATTATTTGTTAAAATGGCAAAATGGTGGCCATCGAATAGCTGTAGTTTTCGAAATTGTAAGAAAATTATTTTCGTGGTAGAATTCGTCTTTGTCCTTTTCGAAAGAGTAAAACAAGTTAGATACGTGTTTTCATTTTAATTTATATAAAAAAATAACATCTTATTTAATTATATAATGCAAATGTTGCTGCTTTAAATACATTCGATTTAAATTATGTTTTATTAATGTAATGAAAAATGACGCATAAAAATTAGTAAGTAGTTAATATGAGAAGATAGAATTTTGTTGTCTCCTTTTTTATGGAATTCTTGATGTGCTGAAGTTAAAAAAAAAAAAAAAAAAAAAAAAAAAAAATGATATACACGGTTGTATTCCCGATGAAAATACGACATTTATCAATGTTTAGAATATGTATAGAACTTAATAATAAATAAAATATTCAATTTTAAGCCCTTTTCTTCGTTTATCAAGCGTAGACGATGCATCGGAAACTTATTCTAATATTCTTTTGATCGTATTGTATTCGTGATATTTAAGTTACAAATAGTTCATTTATTTAATTTAAAACTCATTTCATTTTATATCAGAATCACTTTAATTTAAAATGAATGCATTAAATGTTGTACTATTAAACGAGCAAGTATTGTTCATTTATTTGTTTAAATATTTGGGAGTCCAGACAATAACTGCAATAAGTTTCCTAAAATCGCTAGATTATATATATATTAAACAGACAAAGCCATTTAGGTAATCCCTGTTAATAATTCAATCACGAATTTCAAATTGTTGCTCAATGACAGAAGATGGATCTTGTTTACCAGATTTATTGCAAAATATTTTTGTTACAGCCTGTTTTGATAAAAATGTGTGTATTTAAAAAAAGTCTCAATGCCATTTTAGTTTAAGGGTAAAATGCAATAATGTTTTCGTAGCATTAGTGCTTTTTCTCCCGAAATTAAAATATTGTGACTATATATATTTTTTTCAATGTACATAATTTTATCGAAACAAACTGCAATAAAAATATTTTGCAATAAATTTGGTAAGCAAGATTCATTTTTCATAAGTGAGATTCTGTCATATATGACGTCATATTAAACACGTCGTATTTGCATTATCAACCCCGTCCACCAGATGGCGTAGCTGCGTCAATTTACGCCAGATTTCAGCATTAACAATGTACGCTTAATATGTATACAGTTTTGCCCGTGACGCTTTTGTCTTTTCGTGACAAATACTCGAAAGTATTTTATTTTTTTTACAGTCTTTCTACTGTAATTCCGCTGCTAAATTTGATTGATCTTTTATTACATCAGTATTTAATTAGTATTTAATTAGTATGTCAGGTAAGGAGACCTTCTTTGTTAGATCAGCTGAATTAAACTTATTCTTATGTAGAATTTTCTATCAAAGAATTTTTTGATGGACTAGAATTATATTTCAAAAATACATTCTATAAAACTCGTTCATAATTTGTGAAAAAAAAATTAGAAAGATTTCTATTTACAAACAGGAAGCAGGAATGCTGCTTTTTCAGAAATTAGTGCCGCCCCCTATGAAAAAAATATACATATAAGTATAGATAGTTCAAAACCTATTTCAGTTGTCATACTTAAAATACACTTTTTTATTTTATATAAAATGACGTCATTTGCATCCGCTGAAAAAATCCACATTTGTGATTCAATCTTAAACAAGATCTGTGGAAAAGAATGCATAGGACGTCAGTATGGCGGAATAATACACAAACCCAGCAAAAATCAATGTCGTCATTTAAGAATCGACAAAAAAATCTGATATCTGATGATTCATACGCTTTCATTTATTTGTAACAATAATATGGCCGATTAAATATAAATATAGTTTATATAGCTCCATGTTTTATCAGAAATCCTTCATTTGTATTTTTTCAAAATAGCACGTATTTTATTTTTTTTTTTTTTTAAGTTTTTATGAAAAAATGGAAGTAAAAAGATATATTAATCTACTATTTTCAAATTATTTTCCTTTAAGTTCTACAGAAATGGAGTATGTCAGTTGCCAACACTACAAAAAAGACATTAAAAACTACAAAAAAATTAATATATTTCAAAAATAAATAGAAATGCAGTTTTCAAACAAATTACAGCTAAAAGTACTTTTTCCCCTGTACGAGGAGTAAAAATTGAAGATGCGCTATGCTTAGAAGTTTAAAAAATTACCGTACAGATTATCAGCATTTAATCGTACAATGATACATCTGCTTCGTTTCACAGTTGGTTTATGTAACGGAACGCTGTTTTTTAGTGACGACAGTTTAATGTTACCCGAATGAAATAGCATATTGGGGGCGTATATACAAGTTTAATACTTTCAGAAATTAACACTGAGCTTGTTAGCCAAAATGAATTCAGTTTTCACTTAATTAAAATTTTTCATGTTTTTCACAACTTCGTAAATAATAAAGAGTAGTTATTTATTTTACAGTGTTATGTACTAACAAAACACTCTAAATTAAAATGTCTGAAATTCAGACACTTAAGTGTCTGAAATGGAGTGTTCAATTTTCAGACATTTTAAAATGTCTGAATTTTTTCAGACACTTTTTGCGTCTGAATTTCAGACACTTCAAACGTCTGAATCGCATCCATTTTTTTGTAAGCATCATACGTAGCCATGTTTGACCACGTTGAATCCTGGAAAAATATTTGGCTGTGGTCCTGCCCCCCCCCCCCCCCAATACAGCCTGATTTTTTTGGTGCTCTCAGTTTTGGTATACAATTTTCGTTACGTTGATAATTTAAATCTTTTACGACATTGTACTGATTATAATCAATATCGTGAACTTCAGGAGTAGAACAAGATTAAAAAACAAAAAATATTTATCTAAATATTAGATTTTTTAAAATTTATTTTGTTTTTAACCTTATTTTACTTTAAAAGTTCAAAATATTGATTATAATCAGTACAATTTCGAAACAGATTTAAAATATAAGCTTTACAAATATTGCACATCAAATTTGGGGGCACTATAGTCGTAGGGGGACGGGGCACTTCCCAGTTTGCCCTTCCTTTAATCAAGAAGTACTTTTGCAAAAAACGCAACCCTGCATTATAGTTGTCTAAATTGAGATGTCCGGTATTCGGGAGTATCCGTTGTGGAGGTTAATGGAGATTCTCGAATAGCGAACACCTCTATTTAACGAATACTTTTTTTAATCAGCAGACATACATATTTGTATATTTTTACCTCAAAAAAGTAGACATCTCCAATTATCGGACAAATTCCGCGGTCCCGAAGTGTTCGCTATTAAGGGCTTTTAAGGTACATAGATAAATATATATATATATTTTATAATCTTGTCCTACTCTAAAAGTTCAAAATATTTATTATACTCGGTTGAATGTGGAAAAAGATTTAAAATATCAGATGTACGAAAATTGCAAAAATCCCACCCCCCACCCCCCCCAAAAAAAATTAAAATATAAAAAAATATATTGCCACATAGGCAATTTTACATATACATCACTTGATAATCACAACAGCCATTTAACTATGAATAATGAAAATAAATAAATAAATATTCTACTTTAATAACATTGGGGAAAAAATGACTTTGGTATTTTGTTAAATATATTTGCGTTTTTAAACTTGTCCTACTCTAAAAGTTCAAAACTTTCATTATAATCAGTGCAAGATTTAAGATATCAGCTTTACAAAAATTCATGCAAAATCCCCCCCCCCCCCAAAAAATGAAAATACTTATTTAAAAATTATGTTTTTAAAAAATTTATATTTCCACATGGACAAGTTTTTATGTAGATCAGAGGGTACTCACAAAAGCTATTCAACTATCAATAAAAACAAATAAGTACATATTCTATATTAAAAACATGAGGAAAAAATAACTTATGATTTCCAAACTTCTTTCGTCTTAAATATATACAGTAACATCTGTCATTTTTGTATTTTTCGTATAAGTGCATATAAATAAAGTTACCACAATTTTAAATACGAAATCTAGTTAGAGGTTTTTACTTTTTCCCATTATAAATTTCAAATTACTTTTTTATTAAAAATAATAAAAAAATCAGTATTAGAGTTGATTGCAAATCAAATACATATGTATTTTTACAGGCAGGTTCATATAATAGACCAGTCTCATTTACTTTATTTATCTTTTTTTAATCTGCGGTTTTATGCCAGGAAGTAAGAAAGCATTAGGTCAACTTTCAAAGTTTTTTTTTTTCTTTACTTCCTTGTGGCCGTGATTTACTGCGAGATAAAAATTATCCATTTGAAACTAAGAACTGACATTGAATATATAATTCGTAATAAAAAAGAACGTCATAAGTTTAAAAATATATACTTCTAGAATTAGTGGGGTTTTTTGCGAACAGATTCAAAACTAATTAAATTTCATGCAGGATTTTGTTTAGTACAATAAATAAAATCATAAAATACACTAATTTTACTACTATAAAGAAACTTACTTGAGTTGCTGCAAGGGGTAAGAAATATTCCTCGATTTGAAATTTTAAAAACTACCACAACCACAGTGAGGGAGAAAGACTTTCATCAGTTTAAAAGGTAATCCCATAATACATCCGACTAGCCATATTTAAAGGATGAGATGTTTCATCCTAAAAACAGGACCCGCCAGACAAAAGTTTCTTTTTTTTGCCAGTTTCGACAGGACGAAGATGAATAACACAATATTATTGATATAAATTGATACGAGTTAACACTAAGCCCATTGCACACGCTTTGTAGAATTTCCGGGTGTAATCTTCAACCGCCGTCTACTTCTGTTCTGTGTCTATCCCGCCCTTGTATCGACGACAGCTTCTAAGAGACATTTGATGTCGAGCACACACGTCAGATGTATGTATTCAATAAATAAATACTCCAAGTTAATACGAATTAAAATCACAGTACTTCACATTTCGCAAAAAACGAATTAAAATACACGCGTACATAAAAACAAACTTTGTTTGAATTACAACGTATACCACTTCGAACGAAGACATCTAAAACGCATGCGCAACTGGGAGTGCTAGTGCCCCCTGGTGGTTATTGCATCGGAAGAATCAAAACATCTTAAATTAAGACACGTTTAAAGCAATGAAGTGTCTTAAAATAAGACGTTTGCGGATATTTTAGACATTATTCTCAGTTCGTTTACACCATGGTCATAGTAAGACGCTTATGTATCTTAAATTAAGACATCTATAGTGTCTTAATTTTCAGATTAAGACACTTAAGTGTCTAAAATTCTTTTTCAGTCACATATGTGTCTAAATTTAAGACGCTTCTATTTGCAGTGAAGTTACCTTTTCGAAGTCACTAAAAATAAAACATGCAGCACTTTCACATTTAACCTTCTTTATGATATAGAATTTTTCAGCATAGATATTTTATATAGATATGAATTATGTATCTAAAATATGCTATTCTAGAAACTTTGTTCATGGGTTTTTTTTAGAACAAGATGCTTGTGAAATGGCATTTAAATGGGAAGCTTATTTTTAAAAGTGTAGCTCTAATTTTTTGAAAAAATGACACTGGATTTGTAAGCCAAAATGAATTCTGTTTCCACTTCATTATAACTTCTGGTGTTTTCTATATTTCGTATGTAATAAAATATGATTATTAATTTTACAATTTTATGTATGAACAATGTACTTTTATGGAAACTAAGAAAAGATTATATTTAAAAAATTAGCCCAAATGAATTAAATTATTTCATATCTAGGATATTTTAACATAGAAGTTTTGTATGTATTGAAATGGTATCTTATAATTTTTATTCAAAATTTTACAGCAAAAGATATTTAGGAAAAATTCAAACAGTATGTTTAAAAATATACAGGGTGATTTTAAATTGTTTTTACAAAATAAGAGGGTTGATAGTACCCTTCCACACGAGCAATAATTACATAGAACATGAGGTCACAAACCACTTATGTAATCAAAAATACAGGGTGTTTAACCATAACTCTTGTCCTCTTGTCAATAACATTTTGCAATAAAAATGTAACGATATGTACAGTCGTGGAAAAAAAAAAGTAAACACCCCCTACTAACTCCTCAACAAATCATCATAGAAGAAAGTTAATGGTACCGAACGATTGGAAATAAAGTCTACTTTTAAATGATGTATATAAAATTTTCTTAGGTGGTCATCTACATATTAAAACGAATCCTAACTTCATTTTTTTCAATGGCAATACCCAATTTTAACGAGATATTTCAAATCTTCGGTTCAAACTATGCCTAGACACCAAATTTCAAGTCATTTGAGTGATAAGTTTTTGAATTATAAACATTCAAAATTTAGTGCTTCTAATGTTAAATTATATTTGCATATTTTTATTTATATCTCCCAAAATTATGCTCCTGATGTGCTAATTTTTTTTTTGTGGTAATAATACTAATATACCCAAACATAAATAAACTGAATTTGCAATTTTTATAATTTTATGATATGAATTATGAAATTAATATTCGAAAAAATTATGAATTGCAACCTACAATTTTTTTGATGGATTTAGATTTATTAAGTCCTGCTTTATGGAAATTCAAAAATTTCACATTTTTCTTCCAAGTAGTTTTCAAATTATGCTTAAAAAACGGCAAAATGATGGTTTATGGGGCCGTCTATGATGGAAGTGAGTAGACATTTTGAAATTTATTCTGCCGTACTGTAATCTAACACGCTTCATTGACTCCTTGAGTGGCGCTTAAGGTGCCTTGATCAAGGAAGCGGCTCTCTCGGTTAACAATCCAGTACGGAACTTCAATTTGGATACAGCCCTTAAAATACGCTGGTTTTAAAATAATTAATTTCTCGGAAACTTATGAAACGAATTGCATAAAAATTCGTTTTTAGGCTAATTGAAGAGTGTAGAGTTCATTTATGCTGTCAGAATTGGGTACTTCTATTGAAAAAAGACAAAGTTATGGTTCGTTTTAATATGTAGATTGCCCCTTAAACAAATTTTATATACATCATTTAAAAGTAGACTTTATTTCCAATCGTTTGGTACCAGTAACTTTCTTCTACAATAATTTGTTGAGGAGTTAGTAGGGGGTGTTTACTTTTTTTTTTCCACGTCTGTACCTTGCTTTGTACGAAACGTGATAACATCACAAAAAGTTCTGGAAAAACAGGGTGCTCACGCAACAAAAATATGAAGCATCAAATACATACTGCTGAAGCGTATAATAGAAACTTCTACCACTTTTTTTGGTGTTATCATATTCACAATAAAGCTAAGTCACTAAGCTATTAAAAGTTTCATTATAATATACTCCCGTTTTGGGAAAGTTATCAGCTTGATCCCAAATTGGGTTAGACTAGAACACCCTGTATTTGTGACTAAATAAGTGGTTTGCAACCCCTATGGCAGGTTCTATGGCAGGGCTCGAAATTTATGCTCGCCAGCACGCCATTGGCGAGCAAATATTTAAGTTTGGCGAGTAAGTTTCTTCTTGTAAAATGTCGTACTTGAAATCAAACTATATATGCTCAGAAAATCGTGCGCTGATCCAGCGGCATGCGAAAGTGTTTTAAGGGGGCTGGTCACTCAGCTTCCGATTTCCCCTCACTAATGTAAAGTCTATGGATATTGGATGCATTCGCACATTTAAAATATCTCCTCAAGAAATTAATATTTTAACTTCTATTTTTTGTGTACACTTCCTAAAAGATCTCTCTTTTTTTCTTAGGTCTCAAAATATTTCTAAAGTATAGACTTAATTTTATAGGAAGTGTTAAAATCTTACTCACAGTTCGCCCGCTTTTGATACATAAAATATTAAATTCAGCATAGATTTTAGAAATATTTTGAAAACTAACAGAAAAAGATACATCCTTTAAGGAGAGTACACAGAAAAAAGATGTTTAAAATATGAATTTTCCGAGAAGATATTTTAAATATATAAATGCATCTAAAGTCCTTAGACTTAACATTACGGAGAATTCCGAAGCTGAGTGACCAGCCCTCTTAAGGGAAATGTTGGCCTCCCAAAGAAAAAATTCTTGAATTTGGGATAGAAAAAAGAAAGAAGCTCTTTATGTATTTGAACCCAAGTCTCTTTAATGAAAATGAGAATATTGTATTAGCAGAGTGGGCAGAATTCAGGTTTATGTTCCCTTCACTGACACTGAAAGATATGCTGGAGAAGTTTTACAGGGAAAAGTGTTCAGCAAGATTCCCCAATTTGGTCGAGATTCTAACATTTTGTGCTGTTCTATCAGTGAGCCTGAGCATAGCTTCGTGTGAGACAGGCTTCAGCTGTCACAAGATGCAATACAGGAACTCTTTGAAGACTGAGATACTGGATCATTTGCTCAGAATTTCTATTAGTGGACCCACCCTGACAGAGTTTGACCTCCGATTGATAAGCTGTATTTCAGTGCAGAAAGGCAGTAATACACAAATATGAAGTGCTAAAAGTATGGGAACATTTTCTTTCATGACCTTTTTAGTGGTATGTGACAATTTCTGTAACCATTGAAAACTTACCGCAACCTTACTTTGAGGGGTTTTTTGCATTAAATATGTTCCACTTTTTCAATTTCTACATTCTTTTATGATTTTGGTCAACAGAAAATTCTTCACACTACAAATGTTAACATTTTTAAAAAATGTTCATATTTTTCATGAATGTAAAATATTCTGGTTTTAACAGAAAGCTATTTCTAACAATGGCCAATTTAAATTCAGTTTGTCATAAATAGTTCATTTTTTGGGCAGGTGTGGTGACCAACATTGCTGTTTGAATGAATGTAAAATAGTGGCGAGCAAAACTTTTAGTCTGCCTAGTGTTTTTTCAACTGAAATTTCAACCCATGTTCTGTGGTAATTATTGCTCGTCTGGATGGGTACTATCACCCCTCTTATTTTTTAAAAAAAGTTTAGAATCATTCTGTATATGTACAGTTGAACGCGTTTAATATGAGAAACGAGGGGATTATAAAAGGTCTCGTATTAACCATGACTAGTAATACCCAGTGGTGTAGTTGGGTGTTACTATATAATATTTGTTTTGTTACTGTAAATAAAAATAAAAATAATAAAATACCTTGTACGAGCACAATTTGTTTTCAAGCGAAATTATAATTTATGCTACATTTAAAAAGGTCCGTTTTCAGTTACATTCATAAGCCGTGTAGGATCCCCCTTAAAATTTTTTTGTCCTAAACCTTATGTGAAATTTTGGCAGTGATCTGTAAGAAAATTAGTAGACGAGATAGCTTGTCGTAAATCAGAGAGCACAGAAAATACCTCTCATCATTTTTTAGGAAACTTCTCGGATAGATGTGTCAGTAAGTAATATAAATGATTTATTTCTGTTATTTCATTTTGATTCATAATGGGAAATGTTACTATGAGATTAATTAAATATTGCTATTAGATGGATGCTATACAAATACAATACTATAAAAAGTGGAATATAATAATTATAAATGTTAATTCACAAAAATCAGCTTTTGGCTAAACTTTTTAAATTGGATTTTGGCGTAGCGAAAATCCGGTAACATCAACATCTACTCTATGAAAAGGTGGCTTCCCATAAATATTTTTTTTCGAATTGCAGCACTGGTAATACCCGTAAAAATAATAACAATCTTAAAAAAACTCTAATATAATTAAACTAATTATTACTGTTGATTGCTCTATTTATTTCAGTGCTAAAATGAACTTAATATCACAAAGTTAACATAAAATACTCAATCTTACCTTTCTGAGTGTCATTTTCGTAAGAAGTTTCTTTTCGTTTGACAAAATTACAGTATTAAAACAAACTGTTAAAGTATTAGTCTATATTATAAAAGACAAATGTCTCTGCGTAACTCTGACATCATTTTGCGAATGGCAACAACAGACGACTAAATTTCGCCTTTACTGTCATTTTTTTTTTTTTACTTCTAAACATCACATCAATTTTTACACCATTAAACAGAGAAAAAAAATTACTTACTATTGCATATTGTTTTCAATGTGTATTATAATTTTCTTGATAACTGTATCGCAATTTACTCGGTTTTTATTGTTTTTTAAATATTTTTTAAGCTTTGTTATTTTTTTAAATCTATTTCGTGCAGACGATTACGAAAGAGAAATCCGTTTGCATTTAAGTTAATATAATTAGTTCAGCATTTGTTTTCGGCTGATGTTCCATAACGAAGTTAAAGCTAAAATAATATGAATAAAAGAGAAATTTAACCGACATGTAATCGGTGACGCGTTTAAACAACTGAAATGGTCAGAATTAACCCCTTAATTCCCTCTCCCGTCATATTCATGGGCTGTGTCTGTTTTTCAGATAATTCAGATTTGTTTGATTCCCACTAGTTTTATAAAATAGTGCAATTGGCTTTATTATGGTATAATTTTACCTGTCATTAAACAATGTGAGCATTTCTTTTTCAAAAAAGTGGTACCAATAAGCAATTTCCATTTTTAAACCGTAATTTAATGCGACCGTTAAGGAGTTAAAAGGGGTTTCTTTTAATAATGATATCTTTAGTGACTTCATCTGCTATTAATTCATAAGAAAGTATTGTTTTTAATAGGTTTCAAAACTTTAATTCGAATGCGAAATTGATACCTTCTAAATAAAAATGGTTTTTTGGTGTTGTTAGCAGGCAATTTAAAACATATATGGGGCATTCTCACAATCTTTTAACTTTCATGTCCCTGAATAATAATTTTTATTTTAATACACTTTTTTGTGTGTTTTTTTTATTTCATATACATTTTTTCATCTCATTGCATGATTGCACAACAATATTAACGAGATAAATAAGTTTTGGACGATGTTGGGGGGTCCAAACACCTGGAAAACTCCTATACCGTCCCGTGTCCCTGAAGTTGATTTTTAAGTTTGGAGCTGTCTGGATAAAATTGTTTTAATAAAAATAATTCGATGTAATTTTTTTCTGAAACTGGAATTATTGTTTTATATAAATAAGTAGCTAAAAATTAGCCTGCACACATTTTTAGGGTTGTTATTATTTTTTAAACTCTGTCCCTAGGTTTTAGATTTTTTACCCTCCTTCTTCTAAAATTATACAGAAAATCACTTCAGATGCAGCCACAGAATTTTTTTCAAACGTTTTCTCATGCAGAGGTATGCTAGAGAAATAATGTCTAAAATTATTTGGCAGGAAATTTACTGTAGAATTTAAATCAGCATTTAAATATCAATTTCAAGCATCGTGGCTTTGTTGTAGTCTCACCATCCCCAAAGTTTATTCCTGCACTTTACAAGGTAAATTAATATATATATATATATATATATATATACATTTAATCCAATGTTAACAACTGTTTCTAAAAATCAATGAGCATTGTGGCTATCACTTAGTCTTAACATGATTTTCCTAAAAATAGGTGGTAATTTCCCTTACCGTTCCATCCTTACCGTCCCTCTTTTTACCATTTCGTCCCTTTTTTTTTACCTTACCATCCCTTCTTTAACACCCCTTTAAGACAATGTTATACAAAAATTCTGTATTAAAAGTACTACATTGTTATTATTTCTTATTTGAATGTCCTGTGGGTACTATGCAAATTCATTATAAGCAAAAATTTAGAAGAAAATAAAAAGTTATAGGGGTAAAATGTTAAGGAAAAATTAAACTCGCAAGTTTAACTTAAACCTCAGTTAAATCAAAACTTTTCGCTGCTGACCATTTTTTCTTTATTTTGAATCATTAAGACATTCATCTATCAGATTAAAGTGTTATTTTAGCAAGTTTAATTTTGTCAGATTTTTTACCCCCAAAAGTCAAAAGATTGTGAGAATGCCCCATATATTAATAAAGAAAATGGCGTTCTCTTATATTCTGTAACCTAGGAGGTCCTCTTGTATTTATAAAGGATGTGAATGACATGCAATATCGCAACTGATCAATTCCATTTTCAACGGAAAAGCTAAAAAAATTTGAGATAGTCGCTGTAATTTTTGAGCTTTTGGATTCACATAAATTTTTAATTTAATAGTGAAAAAGACACAAGAAAAGGCTGATTAATATACACCACAGTACGGTTTAAATTAAAAGTCAAATAAAAAAATTTCTAGGTACTTCCCTTCCATGGCTCAGTTGTAAAACAAAAAGACGGCATTTGAAAGTCCTTATCCCTCCCGTCTTTCATGTCATTCTTTCAAGACCTCAAAATATTCCTTTGAGTATTCTCTTGGGTGAAGGGCAGCGGTTCCAAACGTGGGATGTACGTCCTACTGAGGGGCAATTCCTAATTTTTTACTCAACCATCCTCTATCAGTTTCTTTATTTTAAAGTATTGTTGTAGAGGGAAAAAATTAATACAAGCAAAATTAAATGTATATTTTTTTGCACTTCATAAATGCATAGTCTGTAACATCATTAAAATGCATTTGCAATAATTTTTTTCTATTCGCCGTCATGTAACGGAAAACTTTTGACTGTCCCTGTAATTAAACATCCGATTTTCAGAAAATTCGAAATGGCTCGACAAAATTTTACAACAATTATATATTTAAAATTTCAGATCATTCGGTTGGGTAGTTTTTGCTCTGTTATATGCGGACGAATAGACAGACGGACTGAACGACGACTATAGGTGCTTCGTATTTATAT
Organism: Maratus speciosus; assembly: GCA_963932465.1. Classification (NCBI taxonomy): domain Eukaryota; kingdom Metazoa; phylum Arthropoda; class Arachnida; order Araneae; family Salticidae; genus Maratus; species Maratus speciosus. Next base: position 148,808 of record CAWVRF010000318.1, read on the forward strand.
AATTACGAACGCACCTAAAAATGAATTTAAAAATATGTCAATTTTAGTGGTAAATGTGAGAGTCTCTTAAAGGCACTTTTTGAAGATGTTAATGCTAACCGTATTACATTTTTTTTTAACATTGAGTTAGGTTAGAAAATGACAATGACTCTTTTTAATGCAAAGCTGAAGATATATCAATGGTTCTTTCTTTCTTTCTAACCAATGACCAGGCCCTTACCTGCCGGGTTGCCCCAGCTTAACGGGTTTAGTACCTGACATCGGGGCGGGTGACCGCCTAATCGCCACGAAGCGGCAATAAACCTGACATCATTGCCTCGATCGTCATCCTATCTGCAGCGCCTACTGCTCGTTTATGTATACTTTGTTTTGCCGGTTACTTAACGTTATATCCTGTCGTTTGGTACCTGCACATTGCTACTCAAGTTGGTCCCGTAATTTAGAACTTGATCAGATAACGAGACCTTCACCTGGCAAGGCACCTCCAGAGGTATAATTCACAGGTAACTTGGAGGACTTTGCACCCACGACGGATTTTACATGCACAAGGCGCCATTAGCGTACATGACGATATTTTAACCGGCAGATAGCCTGGGTCCTGCGACCAACGGATACGAGTATAATGCTCTACCAGCTTGGCCACCGCTGCCCGATCTAATTGGGATAACTTGGAATTTTTGAAGACTAATTGTAGATGCATACTTGTCAAATGAAAATGATAATTATTATTTTTTTTTCATTGCATTTATAGAATTATGTTAAAAACACATTTGTGACAGAAGCTTAACCTCCTTGTTAAGTTAAAGAACTGTGAAATTAATAGTTATTGTTAAGTCTCTGTTTTGCTTTCACCATGTGGTTAGAGTTCATTTTTTAAAGAATAAAATACATATGTTACAGAGTCGGGGGGGGGGGGGTGGCATCGTGATATTACAGAGGTTTTGGTGGGGCGCTGCCAATAAAAGGTTGGGAAGTACTAGTGTGGGGTCTTCTTTAAGGTTAAATTCCTGTCTGGCGCAACTGATAAATTACTAGATTTTGTCAGACAGTTCTAATGTAGAAATTTTATACCTGAGAGAGAACAATGTTCTATAAGAAAGTGATTTCTTTCCTAATTCTATTATTTTTGTTGAAATTGCATTGAAAGCAACACTTTTTTGCTTGTATTACGGCTTTTGAAGCTCATACTAAGCGCAAAAACTCTTAATATATAGTTTAAATGATAAACTATTCTTAAATTACCATTTTTCTCGTTTTAACTGTTCTCCTGTTTTAGCCGTGCTAGTATGAACCTGATAAATTAATACATTTTGACGGACAAGTGAAATGTAGAAATAGTATCACACAGAGAGAACAATGTTCTATAAGAAAGTGATTTCTTTCCTAATTCTATTATTTTTGTTGAAATTGCATTGAAAGCAACACTGTTTTGCTCGCATTACGGCTTTTGAAGCTCATACTAAGCGCAAAAACTCTTAATATATAGTTTAAATGATAAACTAATTTTAAATTACCATTTTTCTCGTTTTAACTGTTCTCCTGTTTTAGCCGTGCTAGTATGAACCTGGTAAATTAATACATTATGACGGACAAGTGAAATGTAGAAATAGTATCACACAGAGAGAACAATGTTCTATAAGAAAGTGATTTCTTTCCTAATTCTATTATTTTTGTTGAAATTGCATTGAAAGCAAAACTGTTTTGCTCGTATTACGGCTTTTGAAGCTCATACTAAGCGCAAAAACTCTTAATATATAGTTTAAATGATAAACTATTTTTAAATTACCATTTTTCTCGTTTTAACTGTTCTCCTGTTTTAGCCGTGCTAGTATGAACCTGATAAATTAATACATTTTGACGGACAAGTGTAATGTAGAAATAGTATCACACAGAGAGAATAGTGCTCTATAAAAAAGGGATTTCTTTCCTAATTCTATTCTTTTTTTTTTTTTTTTTTTTTTTTGAAATTACATTGAAATGAACAGGGGTTTTGCTCGCATTACTGCTTTTATAGCTCGTAAAAAGCCTGAAAATCTTACTATAGTTTAAATGATAAACCACTCTAAAATTACAATTTGCTCTTATTAACCTTATAAATTACTGCAAATTGACAGACTGTTATAATGCAGAAATATAATTACTGAAATAAAACATTGTTCGATAAGGCAGTTTTTTCCCCCAACTCTATTCTTTTTTCCGGAAATTACATTCAAGTCAATAGGGGTTTGACTCTTATTAATATTTTTATAGCTCGTAAAAAGCGAGAAACTTTTTATGTTGTTTAAATGATAAACCTTTCTAAAATTAAAATTTGCTCTTATTAACCTTGTAAATTACTGCATATTGACAGATTGTTGTAATGTAGAAATATTATCACTGAGATAAAACATTGTTCGATAAGAAAGTTTTTTATTCCTAAATCTATACTTTTTTCAGGAAATTACATTGAAGTGAATAGGGGTTTGGCTCTTATTAATAATTTGAGGCTCGTACAAAGCGTGAAAATTTGCATATTATTTGAATGATAAATCATTCTAAATTTACAATTTGCCCTTATTAACCTGATAAATTACTACATATTGACAGCCAGTTGGAATTAGAAATATTGTGAGTGAGAGAAAACATTGTTCGATAAGAAAAAATTGTATTCCTAATTTTATACTTTTTTTTTTCTAGAAATTGCATTGAAATGAATAAAAGTTTTGTACGAATTACTGTTTTTATATAGCTCAAATCATAAATCATTCTTAAATTATAAATTTCTCATTTTAACTGTGCTCCTGTTTTACGCGTGCTCGAATTAGGGTAATTGAATTGTACATAAATTTAATTTTGTTAGGAGAATTAAGGATTCAGCTTAATTCCATTTTTATCTCAACTTGATATATAAATAAGTACGGTTATTCTTTTTTGCGCTGTAGTGCTTAATTTAAAAAGGGTTCAAAAATAAAAAGTCTTTGAGATTGTCTGAACAATAAAAAGACAAAATGTAATTTATTCACTTCCACACAATGTTTTGTAAATTAAACTTCTTCAGTTAAACTTTCTTAATATTCTGCGACTGGTTCTCTACGTTGCTTTTTCTCATACCCCGTGTTTAATTTTATTTTGGGTAAAATAGCAAAAACGTTTTCATTTAAGTCGAAGAATAATTATACAAGTAACCATGTTTCTTTTTTTAAAGAAACTTAACTAAATGAATGTGAATCTAACCCACGATGAATGTCTTTAATTTAAAGCGCAATATTAAGTAAGAAATTTTGTTTTATGCTTCCAAGAAAGTTTTACTATTTTTATAATGATTTTTTTAATCGAGCATTTTTGTGTTACATTTTTAAAACTTAATTTAGTAGAACAATTCTTTTTTTTTTAATAGAAATACACTATAATTATAATTCAAGCATTTTTTATATTAAGGAAACAGTAAACATTAAAAGTGTTAAAAAAACGACTTTTTTATTTTTATATTAAATTAAAATTATGTTAATTCTGATCATTTCTTTTCTCCAAATTTATCTGTGAGCACTATTTTGTTGCAAAAGTATCAAAGAAAGGATAAAAATTTTACATAAATTTCTAAGAGTGAAACAATTATTTTTAAATGAGCAAATTTTTAAAAAGCTTTCAGTTTTGAACCTTAAAGCATGATTTTCAGTTCTTTTTTTCTACTGAATTTATCATCACGGTTATCTCAACATTTCTATACTAAGAGTATTTAATAAATAAAAAGAAAAATGATTTCATGCTTGAATTTAAAATTTAAGAAATAATAAAAGCAGAATTCCTGTTTTCTAGTCTTAATTCTTATAGACCGGCAGTCGGCAGCACAGACACATGGTTCGTACGGATACCGTTATTTTTCCAGGAAAACTACCAGTATATTTTTTTAGAAAAAGAAATCTAGGTTAATCCCTTCGGGACGAGTGTCTTTCACAGAATTTTTAATCTTTTATCACCGGTTTTTTAAAACATAAATTTGTGCCTCATTGAATCGGGAAAATGCTCGGATTAAATAAGGCAAAATTTACAATAAAAATTTACTCAGTGTTGCCAGATAGTCGAAAGTCAATTTCCCCTAAATTTCTGAAAATTTCCCCAAATGAGTGTTGTTTTTTTTTTTCCCGAAAAAGTCCCCAACTCAGTTTGTACTCAAAAAAGTAAAATTTCAGTTTCCAATTTACTACTATTAAATAAGATGTAACTAATTCAAACCCAAATTTTTTCCCCAAATCAGGCCGTTTTTCGAAAAAATTCCCCATTTAAAAAAAAAAAAAAAAAAAAAAAAAAAAAAAAGCAATTTATCAAATTACAATGACCATTTGGAAAACGATTTTTTCAAAGACTAAAATTTAAGACATAAAAAATCGCACGGAGTTGATCATACGTTACGTATGCCATGAATTAAACATTAATAGTGTTATTACACGTAAAAATTGCAAGCCAAAAATATCGCCTGCGACCCGTCAGATTTCATGAAACTTAAGTATTATCCAAATGAAACTTACGTAAATATCCAAGCATTTGATTGGCTGTTCGCGAAAAGGCTTTTCCATCGTCAGATTTCCAAGAAATCTGACGGCCAATTTTAAATGAAATTTCATTCTTAAACTTCTAAACATCCGACAATATTACTTTTTACACCGTCGGATAGAAAAAAATGTACTTTTAAATGCAATTTGTTTGAAAGCTGTATCTTAATTTGTTTCTGAGTTATTAATTTTTTTTTGTAGTTTTTATTACTTTTTTCTCATAGTGGCAACAGAAAGTATCCATTGTTGTTGAAATTAAAGCGAAATACAGATTACTGTATAGACCAATCAGAAAACGAATAAATTGCAGATTAAACCAATGAAAACCTTCAGATATGCTTTTGGTTTCCCTTCCTGACGAGAACAATAACCATTTTTATAAATGTTTAAAAACATTTAAAATCGGCAGAATTTTGCACTCATATTTGCAGCTAATTGAAGAAAATGAGAGATACATTTTACAACGACAAGTTTTTGTGAGCCTGATTTTAGGTGCATTCGTAATTATATAAATACGTAGCACCTATAGTCGTCGTCTGGTCCGTCCGTCTGTCTATCCGTCCGCACATAACAGCGCAAAATTTATGTGAAGGTTTAATGCCGCTTAAGACCGCAGAGTTCAAGTTTATTATAAGGAGAACTACGGAGTCTTTTGCATTCATTTAGCAATTTCAGTTATAAACATCGCAATGTGATTTTAGTATGCAATAGAATGTCTTGCAAAAAGCTGTACACCTGTCACACCGTGAAGCACAAGTCAACCAGCCTTAAACAAAAAAAATTTAAATTGTTTCTAATTCTGTTTTATAGATCTATAATAAGAAATTTGTCTGTGCGCCTGTCCGCGATGACTAGAAAAATCTTATATAGTGGACTGGAAATTCAGGTAAAGATAGTCCAAGACAGATCGTGATGCACCTGTGATGACGAACACGACCACGATAATAATGATTGATATCTCCGATTTCTATATTTTGCTTTCGTTTTCCAAATCAAAATCATGTTAGATCTAATATTGAAACTAAACTTTAAGTGAAATAGCTTAAAAAAATTCACCAAGTTTTTCCCCAAAAATGTTGATAGTCCCCAAAAATTTCCCCATGAACTACTTGTCCCCAAAAAATTCCCCCAGAGGTTCAAAATTCCCCAAAAGGGGGACAAAATCCCCAATCTGGCAACACTGATATTTACTGGTGAGAATAATAACTGATTCTGATCACCATACGCGGCACGAATACCAGTCGCTCGTCCCCAAGTGGTTAAACGGGAAAAATTTTGCCTTCTGTTTAAGAACAGATATTCTATAAGATAATACTGGTGTAGAAAAATTTTCTGGTCTGCAAAATTCAAGGAGGCATACGAACCATAAGACAACCAACTCATCGAGTTAGAGGCTGAAATTCCAGTATTAGTTAAAACTCGATTCCCATATCAAAATGAAACCGGTCTGCCAAATCATATCTTCGTGGAAAACACCTAAAAACTCGATTTTACCGGTTGACACAGCAGGTTTACCATTGTGTTTTCCTGCTCCTAGTCCGCCATGTTTTCACACCTTTGGGTGCAGGAAAACGCAATGTTAAATCTACGAGTCGATCGCTAAAATCGGATTTTTAGTTGTTTTCCACCAAGATATGACTTGGCAGACCGATTGCAGTTTAATATGGGAACTGAGTTTTAGAATTCTGGAATTTCAGCCTCCAACTCGAAGAGGTGGTTTTCTGTGCTGCCGGATCCCGGTCTATATACTTATTATCTCTCATTCTCTTCAGCCACCTTATTAAGTAACAGATTATATTAATTGAAATCCTTTCTTACTTGAAGAGCATTCATCAAGGTACTTCAACTACACCAAATCTGCTTGACATTCATTTTTATCAAAACTAAGAAGATATATGTTTTAAGGATACCGTAGGTAACCCATGTGTCATATTTTTTTAAAATAGTCACCCAGTATTTGCATTTGAAATTTAGAGTCTATCTTTAAATGTTTCGAGACAAATTACAAAATTATGTGACGGCCCGTAATACAAAGTCAGGTGGTGGGAAGCTAGGCATGGATTTACTGGGATTAAGTGGTAATTAGATGCTTCTAAGTTCTTCTATTCCAGTAAAATAAATCATGTTCGTCAGTAGTGTAATGCGAACTGTTTGACTTCTACGAGAATTTCATATTTCAATGGCAAATCACGTGTTCTTATTCTTATTTAATATACAGTGCATAACACAAAACATTTTTTTAACTACCTTGTCACATTCGTTACTGCTACACAATTCATGGCCTTAAAAAATAATGATGCTTTATAACTTACTATATTTCAGGATTTATATATATATGTTCATATTTTTTTCCACTCGATTTGTTATCGCAGTTACCTCATTATTTCGTTGTTAAGAGCTTTCCATAGATGAAATTAAAGCCTTTTAATTCAATATCTTTCATTTAAAACAGGAAAAATAAAGATTTGGACCTAAACGCTTTAACTTTCAAAATTATATCTCTCTAGCTATAAAAGCACTCTGCAGGATTTTAAAACACTAAGCCATATGCATTTCTCTCCTTTGAGTAAAGTAATCCAATAGCAGACAACGTAAACAAGAACCCTAATAGCATAAGATAGATCAAAGGATTTCAGAAATCCATTAGAAATGTTTGTGTTTAATTCACCCACTGAATAGTCTTCGTTGATTTAGTACACATCCACATTTCCTTTCATGGACTGAGAAATATTTACTTGCGTAGTGTATCTGAAGCAAGACTATTATGAATCTATCTAATGTATAGATTTCGTTGTATAAACATTCATATATTCACGGGAGTTAACATTCTTAGGACAATATTTTATTAATATTTTTGGATTGAATATAAATTTACGAGTAAAATTTAATAGATATTTAAATTAACCTTTTTTATGTTAATTCGTAAATTGAATTTATCGAAAAGCAATAATTTAATTAACGTATTTTTTAACCGTCTCGACAAAGGAACATGAAAATAAGCCAATTAATATCATATAACGTCATTATTAAACAGGATATTCATTATCTATTGAACTAACAAGCCGCAAATTTTCTATAAAAATAATGATTTGATTCTAAACACTTTAATTTTTAAAATTGTATCTCTCTAGCTTTAAAAGCATTCTGAAGGTTTTTTAAACGCTAAGCCATATGCTTTTCTTTCTTTTGAATAAAGTATTCCAATAGAAGACAACGTAAACAAGAACTCCATTCGCATAAGATAGATCAAAGGATTTCGGAAATCCATTAGAAATATTTGTGTTTAATTCACCCTCTGAATAGTCTTCGTTGATTTAGTACATATCCACATTTCCTTTCGTGGACTGAGAAATATTTACTTGCCAGTGTATCTGATTCAAGGTTATTATGAATCTATCAGATGCATAGATTTCGTTGTATAAGCATTCATATAGTCATGGGAGTTAATATTCTTAGGACAATATTTAATTCATATTTTTGGATTGAATATAAATTTACGAATAAAATGTAGCAGAAAGTTAAATTATTTTTTTATGTTAATTCGTACGTTGAATTTATCGAAAAGCAATAATTTATTTAAAGAATTTTTTAACTATTCCTAACAAATGAACATAAAATAAGCACAATTAATAACATATAACATCATTATTAAATAGGATATCCATTATCTATTGAACTAACAAGCCGCAATTTTTTTATAAAAATAATGATTTGGTTGTAAACACTTTAATTTTAAAAATTGTATCACTTTAGCTTTAAAAGCATTCTGAAGGAATTCTAAACACTAAGCCATATGTATTTATCTCTTTTAATAAAGTATTCCAATAGCAGACAGTGTAAACAAGAACTCCATTCACATAAGATAGATCAAAGGATTTCAGGAATCCATTAGAAATGTTTGTGTTTAATTCACCCTCTGAATAGTCTTCGCTGATTTAGTGCATATCCACATTTCCTTTTATGAACTAAGAAATATTTACTTGCCAGTGTATCTGAAGCAAGGCTATTATGAATCTATCAGATACGTAGATTTCCTTGTACAAACATTCTTATATTCACAGGAGTTAATATTCTTAGGATAATATTTCATTCATATTTTTGTATTGGATATAAATTTACGAGTAAAATTTAACAGATAGTTAAATGAATCTTTTTTATGTTAATTCGTACATTGAATTTATCTAAAGGCAATAATTTATTTAAAGAATTTTTTAACTGTTCTCAACAAATGAACATGAAATAATTTATTTAAAGAATTTTTTAACTGTTCTCAACAAATGAACATGAAAATAAGCTCAATTAATAAGATATAACGTCATTTTAAAACAGGATATCCATTATCTATTGAGCTAACAAACCGCAAATTTTCTATAAAAATAATGTTTTGGTTCTAAACACTTTAATTTTTAAAATTGTATCTCTCTAGCTTTAATAGCATTCTGAAGAATTTTTAAACACTAAAACCATATGTTATTTCTCCCTTTTGAATAAAGTATTCCAATAACAGATAACGTAAACAAAAACTGCATTCGCATAAGTTAGATCAAAGGATTTCGGAAATCCATTAGAAATGTTTGTGTTTAATTCACCCACTGAATAGTCTTCGTTATTTAGTACATATCCACATTTCCTTTCATGAACTGAGAAATATTTACTTGCCAGTGTAACTGTATGAAGCTATTATGAATCTATCAAACACATAGATTTCGTTGTATAAACATTCATATATTCGTGGGAGATAATATTCTTAGGACAGTATTTTATTCATATTTTTGGATTGAATATAAATTTACGAGTAAAATTTAATAGATAGTTAAATTAATATTTTTTATGGAATTCGTACATTGAATTTATCGAAAAGCAATAATTTATTTAAAGAATTTTTTAACTGTTCTCAATAAATGAACATGGAAATAAGCGCTATTAATAACATATAACGTCATTATTAAAAGAACATACATTATCTATTGAACTAACAAGACGCAAATTTTCTATAAAAATAATGATTTGGTTCTAAACACTTTAATTTTTAAAATTTTATCTCTGTAGCTTTAAAAGTCTTCTGTAGAATTTTTAAACATTAAGCCATATGCATTTACCTCTTTTGAATAAATTATTCCAATAGCAAACAACGTAAATAACAACTCCATTCGCATAAGATAGATCAAAAGATTTCGGAAATCCATTAGAAATGTTTGTGTTTAATTTACCCACTAAATAATCTTCGTTGATTTAGTACACATTCACATTTCCTTTCATGGACTAAGAAATATTTACTTGCGCAGTGTATCTGAAGCAAGACTTATTAATCTATCAGATGCACAAATTTCGTTGTATAAGCATTCATATATTCATGGGTGTTAATATTCTTACACAATATTTTATTCATATTTTTCGATTGAATATAAATTTCCGAGTAAAATTTAACAGATAGTTAAATTAATCTTTTTTATGTTAATTCGTACGTTTAATTTATCGAAAAGCAATAATTTATTTAAAGAATTTTTAACTGTTCTCAACAAATGAACATGAAAATAAGCGCAATTAATTACATATAACGTCATTATTAAACAAGATATCCATTATCTATTGAACTAACAAGCCGGAAATTTTCTATAAAAATAATGATTTTGTTCAAAACATTTTAATTTTTAAAATTGTATCTCTCTAGCTTTAAAAGCATTCTGCAGAATTTCTAAACACTAAGGCGTATGCATTTCTCTCTTTTGAATAAAGTATTCTAATAGCAAACAACGTAAACAAGGACTCCATTCGAATAAGACAGATCAAAGGATTTCGAAAATCCGTTAGAAATGTTTGTGTTTAATTCACCCACTGAATAATCTCCGTTGATTTAGTACATATCCGCATTTCCTTTCATGGACTGAGAAATATTTACTTGCGCAGTGCATCTTAAGCAAACTATTATGAATCTATCAGAAACATAGATTGAAAGACATCGTTGTATAAACATTCATACATTTCTAAGAGTTAATAATCTCAGGAAAATAATTCATTCATACTTTTGGATTGAATATAAATATAAAGATTAAAATTTAACAGATAGTTAAATTAATGTATTTTAGACCCCGATATGCTATTTCTTACGGGCAGCAATTAAAGTGTCATCTCTAAAAAATAACGTTCCGTTATTTAAGTCAACCGTAAAACAAAGCATATGTATCGTTGTGCGGATAAATACGGATAATCTCTACTGAAATTTTTTTCATTTCTAAGCATCGGACATTTTCAAATTATATACCGTCGTTTAGGGGGAAAAGTACTTTTAAATGCAATTTGTTTGAAAACTGCACCCATTTTTGAGATATTAATTTTTTTGTAGTTTTTAATACTTTTTCTTTAATGTTGGCAAACTGAATTACTCCATTTCTGTAGAAAGTAAAGAAAAAATAAATGGAAAATAGTAGATTATTATATCTTTTTGCTGTAATTTTTCAATAACAACTAAAAAAAAGTAATTAAAATTCGTGCTATTTTGAAAATTATAAATGAATGATTTCTGATAAAACATGGAGATATGTGGAGATATGTATTTATGTTTTATAGTAATGTTACAAACAAATAAAGACATGTGAATCATTAGACAGCTGTTTTTTTTTTTGTTTTTTTGCCAATTTTCTAAAATGACAACATCGTTTTTTGTTGGTTTGTGAATTATTATGCAATAGTGACGTCATATGCATACTTTCTCTAGATGTTGTTTAAAAACTGGATCGTAAATGTGGAATTATTCGGCGGTTGCGAATGACGTCGTTTTATATAAAATAAAAGCGTGTTTTTTTAAGTCTTAAAACTGAAATATGTTTTGTGATATCTATATTTAAATACATATATTTTTTTCATCGGGGGCGACACTAAATTCTGATAAAACAGAATTCCTGTTTTCTAGTTTATGCTAATTCGTAAAATGAATTTATCGATATTCAATAATTTATGCAAAGTATGTTTTGTTATGTTCTCAACAAAGGAACACGAAAATAAACAGCAAATAATAGCATATAATGTAATTATTAAGGGGACAGTACTCAAAATTGATCAAAAAATCGTTTTTGTCTTTAAATATTAAATGAAAGCCTGTTTAATTGTAAATATTTTGACACCTCATTTTTACCCATATAGTAGTTATATTGCGATATATTATAAATTTTGTTAATACACACAGCGAGCACAATAACCCACACAAAATACAATTTTAACACTTTCAGAAGTAGAAAAATTCTGTTCATAAAAGGATGAACTAATTGACTGACACCAGAATTTACAAACGAGTTCTCATGGTTCGGTAACCAAACTTTTGCTTGAAAACCTAATCAAATTTTGCTTCATTAAGTTCTTCAAAACCAAATTATATCAACCCATGGGCATTCGAGAAATGACGTTCAACTTTATATGTCTAACATTATTTTTGAGATACATGAGAAACGAATGATTATAAAGTAAAAAAATAAACAACTTCATGGGGGAAAAAATCCATTTTAATGCTAGGGCAAATTTATAAATAATTCAACAATAAATTGTCCGATCTAAAGAATTTTTTAAATGTTACACATTTTTTTATTTGATTTAATAGCTCTGGAAATGCATTAAATTATTTAATTTCCAGAAAAAATAATCCAATAATATCGTCTGCATAAAACCCAAAAATATTTAGGACATTCTTCAAGATTAAAAATTAAATAAAAACAATTCTTCATATTTAAATTATCAGCTGTTGCTTCTAAAAGAACGATTATGTTATTTTTTCGTTCTTGTTTGTTTGTGTGTGTGTGTGTTTTTCTTTCTTTCTTTCTTATGTACTTTTATGGAATATAAAAGAAAATAAGAATGTTTCCATTAACTCGGTGTTTTCTTCATTAAGAAAATGATAAAGAAAGCAAAAATACTTTATTAATTTAGTGGGTTTTTACATGATTGTAACATAAACATTCATAAATAAAATAAATAATAAAAAATACTACAAGTTACAAAAAAATCTAAATATGAAGTAAATGTTTTTTTTTTTTATTTTAAACGTATGAAAAAATGCAAATATTAGCTAATAATTTTCGAGAAAAAAATAGTGAGATATGTTCATTAAAATATTTTTCTACGTAAGTTTTAATTTGCTGTTACGATAAAAATTCAAAATATTAATTTTTTCAATGTTTAACGTTTAAGCTACGTTAGTGTTGTGGGGAAAAAACGTAAAATGAGATTCTTTAAGCAAACATTATAGGTTCTTTAGTGAATGTTTTAAATAAATATTTTTTTCTACTTTGATAATAAATATTTTTTCCCATGCGAGAAATGTGTTTTAATTAAAATTAGAAAAATAATAATGCGTAGTATACGAGTCGCAGCAAAGTGGTGTATATTAAATAGGGAATAAATATCTTCAAGATATTTAGGGGAAAAAAGATAAACACCAGTATTATGACTTAAAATATTTGATTCGTAAAAAAGGTAATTTTCAATTTTACTTCTCAGAATAATGTATACAACTGTTATTCGTGGTGTCGCAACATGGGATGAAAGGGCCAAAATCAGGAAAGTGATCAAATTAAACATATATACAGGGTGTATCTGAAATGCTTCAACAAACTTAGGGGATGATAGTACTCATCAAGAAGAACAAAAAATGCAATGGAACATGGCGTCGCAAACCACTTATTGAGTCACAAATACAAGATGTTTCACCCTAACTGAAGTCGGCTTGTCGGTAATAATTTTGAGAAAATTTAAAATATTGTAATAAAGATGTGGGGCATTCTCACAATTTTTGACTTTCATGTCCCTGAATAATAATTTTTAATTTAATACACTTTTTTGTGTTTTTTTTTTTTCATGTACTGGGGAACATCCCATTGCATGATTGCACAACAATATTAACGAGATAAATAAGTTTTGGACGATGTTGGGGGTCCAAACACCTGGAAAACTCCTATACCGTCCCGTGTCCCTGATGCTGATTTTTACTTTCTTCTATCTTTACAAGAAGAAAGTATTGGAATCATGAAAATTTTCGAATTCCGGTTTTCGACGGATTTACATGTTTTAGGGGTCAGAGATTCCAAAAAACCTGTTTTTACAAAATGTCTGTCTGTGACTCTGTGAGTCTGTCTGTCTGTCTGTGTGTATGTGACACAAATTTTGTGGGCGGTCTATCTCAAGAACTAATGCACGGAATTTAATAAAAGTTTATATTCAGATAGTCCCTAATACAAATTGATGCTGATTAGTTTTTGGTGGAAATTGCTCAACAGGTGGCGCTGCTATGCTGCATTTTTCACGATTTTCGCAATAGCTCAATCTCAAGAACTAATGCACGGATTTTGATCAAACTTCAGATTTAGTTAGTCCCTGATATGAGTTGATGCTGATTAGGTTTTGGTGTAAATCGCCCAACAGGTGGCGCTGTTATGATGAATTTTGCAGGATTTACACGATTTCCCAAATAGCTCTATCTTAAGAACTAACGCACGAATTTTCATGAAACTTCAGATTCAGTTAGTCCTTGATATGACTTGCTACTGATTACGTGTTGGTGCAAATCGCTCAACAGGTGGCGCTTCTGTGCTGCCTTTTTTCACGATTGCCTCAATAGCTCTATCTATAGAACTAATGGACGAATTTTCATCTAACTTCAGATTTAGTTATATGTTGACACAAGTTGTTGTTAATTAGGTTTTGGTTTTAATCACCCAATAGGTGGCGCTGCTATGCAGGAATTTTCACGATTTTCGCCATAGCTCTATCTCAAAAACTAATGCACGGATTTTCTCCAAACTTCAGATTTAGTCAGACGGTGACATAAATTGTTGCTGATTAGGATTTGGTATAAATCACCCAATAGGTGGCGCTGCAAGGCAGCATATTGCTGGATTTAGAAGATTTGAGCGATAGTCATATCTCAAGAACTAATGCACGGAATTTCATATATTTAGAACCCTCATGAGATGCATAGATTGCCATTTAATTTTGGCAGTGTGATAGCTAATTTTGAAGTATTAACATGTATGAAATAGAAGAAAGTTTTGGGATTGGCACATCCGACTAGTTAAGTTTGGAGCTGTCTGGATAAAATTGTTTCAATAAAAATAATTCGATGTAATTTTTTTCTGAAACTGGACCTATTGTTTTATATAAATATGTAGCTAAAAATTAACTTGCACACATTTTTAGGGTTGTTATTATTTTTTAAACTCTGTCCCTGTGTTTTAGATTCCTTACCATCCCTCTTCTAAAATTATACAGAAAATCATTTCAGATGCACCCACAGAATTTTTTTCAAATTTTTTCTCATGGAGAATTATTCTAGATAAATAATGTCTAAAATTATTTGGCAGGAAATTTACTGTAGAATTTAAATCAGAATTTAAATATCAATTTCAAGCATCGTGGCTTTATGGGTAGTCTCACCGTTCCCAAGGTTTATTCCTGCACTTTTTGAGGTAAATTAAATTTTTTTTTAATTTAATCCAATGTTAACAACTGTTTCGAAAAATCAATGAACATTGTGGCTATCACTTAGTCTTAACATGATTTTCCTAAAAATAGGTGGTAATTTTCCTTACCGTTCCATCGTTACCGTCCCTTTTTTTCCAATACCATCCCCTTTTTTTGCCTTACCGCCTCTTCTTTAATACCCCTTTAAGACAATGTTATACAAAAATTCTGTATTAAAAGTACTACATTGTTATTATTTCTTATTTGAATGTCCTGTGGGTACTATGCAAATTCATTATAAGTAAAAATATAGAAGAAAATAAAAAGTTATAGGGGTAAAATGGTAAGGAAAATTAAACTCGCAAGTTTAACTTAAATCTCAGTTAAATGAAAAGAAATTCGCTGCTGACCATTTTTTTCTTTATTTTCAATCATTAAGGCATTCGTCTATCAGATTAAAATGTTATTTTATCAAGTTTAAATTTGTCAGATTTTTTTTCCCCAAAAGTCAAAAAATTGTGAGAATGCCCCATGTAGCGATATGTACTTTATTTTGTATGATATGTGATAACATCCCAAATAAAAGAAGTAGAAGTTTCCATGATACGCGCCAGCAGTAATTCATTGGACGATCTTGGGCTGTGATTTATCAGTTTATACGGTATCATCGACTGTTGTTTTGTGTGACAACCCTGTTTTTCCAGAACTTTTTGTGATGTTATCTAATTTCATACATAATAATGTACAGTCTTGAAAAAAAAAAAGTAAACACCCCCTACTATCTCCTCAACAAATTATTGTAGCCGGAAGTTACTGGTACTGAACGATTGGAAATAAAGTCTACTTTTAAATGACGTATATAAAATTTACTTAGGGGCCATCTACATATTAAAACAAATCCAAACTTCATTTTCTTCAATGGCAACACCCAATTTTAACGAGATATTTCAAATCTTCGGTTCAAACTATGCCTAGACACCAAATTTCAAGTCCTTTGAATAATAAGTTTTTGAATTACAAACATTCAAAATTTAGTTGTCCTAATGTTAAATTACATTTTCATATTTTTATTTGTAACTTCTGAAATTATGATCCTAAGGTTTTAATTTTTTGTGTAGCAATAATACAAAAATACCCAAACGTAAATACGTTGGATTTGCATTTTTTATAATTTTCTGATATGAATTAGGAATTATGAAATTAATATTTAAAAAAAATTATGAATTGCAACCTGCCATTTTTTTTTGATGGATTCAGATTTATTAAGTCCTGCTTTATCGAAATCCAAAATTTCACATTTTTCTTCCAAGTAGTTTTCAAATTATGCTTAAAAAACGGCAAAATGATGGTGTAAGGGACCGTCTATGATAGAAGTGACTAAATATTTTGAAATTTCTTATGCTATCCTGTAATCTAACAGGCTTAATTGTCTGCTTAAGGTGCCTTGATCAAGAAGGGAGCTCTCTCGGTTAACAATCGAGTACCGAACTTCAATTTGGATACAGCCCTTAATATGTTATCGTTTTAAAATAATTAATTTCTCGGAAACTTATGGTACGGATTGCATAAAAATTTGTTTTTAGACTAATTGAAGGATGTAGAGTTCATTTATGCTGTCAGAATTGTGCACTGCTATTGAAAAAAACAAAGTTATGGTTCGTTTTAATACGTAGATGGCCCCCTACGCAAATTTTATATGCATCATTTAAAAGTAGACTTCATTTCCAATCGTTGGGTACCAGTAATTTTCTTCTACAACCGCTTTTTTTAATTTTCTACTTATCAAACCGCTTAATTTTAAATCCTAAACGGCACATTGGCATCAGCATTTTGGTAAAATTTTTTCCATTTAATATGAAAGTGAAATATAGCCCTTTTCTTATTCTCAATTAAATTTATTGGTAAATTCCGGTGCCATTCATTTATTGAACACTTTAGCTTTAAAAATACTTTGCCCTGAAAGGGTTAAAGAAATCTAAAATATGCTAAATTTATGTTAAATTGTTTCCAAATCAGCAATGTTCACTTCATTTGTCCTTGCAGCAAGATCTCTAGGGATTTTTTTTTTCATTATTTATTTTCTAAAAAAGCGTGTTTATAGGATTTTTTTAAATAATAACAATTGGTTAAATATTTTTGTAAAAAGCATTTCTGAAACAAAATATGTCAAAGTCATTTCTTTTTAAATTTTACTTAAATATTTCAAGATTTATCATAAAAACTGTATGACGCATAAATTGAATTGTCTGCATTTTTTTTTTCAATTTACATAACAATGCATCAAATCTCCCTTGCTAGTGCATCAATCCTCCACAGTAATGGTGAGATTTGATACAGTAGTAACCATTCACAATAATTGGGATATATTTTTTGAATGATTACTTTTTAAATTCACAATATTTTTGTTAAATGAATAAAAGGTCACTTTATAAGAAAACACGAAAAATTTGTTTTAAAATAGCTTTCTAAGGGTTGTAAAAAATTAGCAAAAAAAAAAAGTGTATCATATTTCCCCTACCTCCCCTACATATTGTTTTTATTTATAATCTGTAGAGATTTGTGATCATTTAGATATATTATTTTAAGGATTTGGTAAAATTTTTATTAAATTTATTACTAAGTTTTTATCTGCCATCGTTGTGCTAGAGCTTGATATGGGTATTTAAACCTAACAATAAATTACTATATAGTTTCACGTTTTCAGAATTAATTTTTTTTTCATTGCTTGTCTTATGCTACAATCTATTTATTTTTATAGGCCGAATACTCTGTTTACAATTTATTTTTTCTTTCGTCAGAGAATTAAAAAGTTTAAATTGTGCATTCTATTAAAAGTTATATTTTGTACATTTGTTTAGCATGTAACTTATGATTTCTTTTAATTTTCTCTCTAAAACTTTTCTACACAGAAATCTAGTGAAGTAAAAGTTATTTCTAAACATATTTATTTTTTCGTTTTGGTTAGATTTAATACTTTTTGTATAATTCAGGATGTTACTGTACTTTGGCTTTCTATCAGTTTTTTAAATTGCATTTAAAAGCTTAAGATAACCTTCAGATGAATATTTTAATAGTACTGAAATATATATATTCTGTGTTTAAAAAAGTATATCTGAAATACATGCGTATTTTATTTATTTATCAATATGCAAGTGCCATTTTATTTAAGTTGCTGTAAAATAAATTTTCACAGTCCTTCACAAAAAATACATGTTAAAAAGAAATTTTGGATTTTTCTTTTACTTTTGATAAATATGCAATGCTACATTTTTCTAAAATAATTATATGCAAACACAAAACACAGCTGCTAACATCCTCATTTATTTCCAATCAAATAAACATATTATGAACCAAAAGTTTTGCTTTAATGTAATTTAAATAAAAACAAGAAGTATTATACAATCTTTCTGTGTTAAAGTTTATAAACTGTGCGCAAAATAAAATCTAGCTTGTGTGCATTTATAAACAATTCCTTAGAATGTACTAAAACTCTTTCATCTTAAACCTAGATCTAAAATTTGTCTGTTGAGTTTAAACATTTATGTTTTATTTTCCGAATCTTAACTCTGTGATCTTTACAATTCAGTGAGAATGGATTTCACATCAATCTGACATGAACCTTCTGTGGCCCAAAAAGTGTCACAGAGTGCATGTTGAGTATTTTTAACATCTCATTCCTCAGGGACACTTCTCTGGACAAATTTTCTGCATAAAGTTGCTTTTAAATGCTTGAGCTCTATGTCTTGGTTCTGACTTAACCGGTTCTTTATGATTGAGTAACAAGTGCTTCAGGTACATCTTAAAATATTAATATATTTGTTACTTGTCATCAGATGTTTAAATTAGATTTGCTTCCATTCTAATAAAATTTTTATTTGAATTCTATTATATATAAAAATCTATTTTTATTATAAAAAGGCAAAATTGAAACAAAAAGTTATTTAAAAATTTTTTTATTAAGATTTTAGAGAATAAAGTAAACAACTATCAATAGTTTAATGCATTTTGTTGGTCGCGCTCCGACCGAGTGCTCTCATGGTCGTGACGTCATTACCTTGACGTCACACCATGAGCTGGCCTTTTATTTCGTTTGTCACGGATCAAAGCACGTTTTTCAACCTGAGAGTGAAACACGGTTATGGTCTAATTTTGATTTTCGAGATACTTAAGAACGAATGATTATAATGAAAAGAAAACAACTCCATGGGGAATAAATTCTATTTTAATGCTATTGCAAATATCTAACAAAAATAATTCAACAATAGGTTGGCCGATGCAAAGTATTTTTTAAATGTTGCATATTTTGTTTATCTTATTTAATAGCTCTAAAAATGCATTTAATTATTTTATTTAAAGAAAAGATATTCCATTAAGGTTGTCTGCATAAAACACAAAATTATTTGGTGCATTTTTCAAGATTAAAGAAGAGATAAAAATATTTCTTCAGATTTAAAGTTGCAGCTGCTGATTCTAGAAGAATGACTATGTTCTTTTTTGTTTTTGTTTTTTTGTTTGTTTTGCTATTTGCTTTTATTTCTTATGAATATAAAAGGAATATAAATAGGAATATAAAAGAATGTTAGAACATTTCCATTAACTCTTCATTTTTTTCGTGTTTTCTTCATTAAGTGAATGATAAAGAAAGTAAAAATGCTTTATTAATTTAGTGTTTTTTTTTTTTTTTTTTTTTTTTTTTTTTTCATCCTGTGTACCATAAGCACTTACTACAAGTTAGAAAAAATCTAAATATGAAGTATATATATTTTTTTAACCTATGAAAAAATGCAATATATTAGCTAATAATTTTCGAGAAAAAAAATAGTGAAGTTCGTTCATTAAAATATTTTCCTTCGTAAGTTTTAATTTACTGTTACGATAAAAATTCAAAATATTAATTTTTTCAATGTTTAACTTTTAAGATACGTTAGAGTTGGCAGAAAAAAAGAACCGTAAAATGAGATTTTTTAAGCAAACATTATAGGTTCTTTAGTGATTACTTTAAATAAATACTTTTTTAATATTTTGTTAATATATTTTTTGTCCTATGCGAGAAACGTGTTTTAATTAAAATTAAAAAAGTATATTAATGCGTAGTATACAATTCGCAGCAAAGTGATGTATATTAAATAGGGAATAAATAGATTCAAGCTATTTAGGAAAAAAAATGATAAATATTATGATGTAAAATATTAGATTAAAAAAAAAGTAATGTTGAATTTTACTTCTCACAATAATGCATACGATGCACAATTATTCACGGAGTCGCACAGTGGGGTGAAATAGCCAAAATCCGCTACAGTGGTCAAATTAAATATAGACATAGTGGTGGCCAATATTGTGGACATTTTTGAAATTATGTTTTATAACTTTGTGTGCTTGAAGAATATAATACATTTCACTTAAATACAAGTATTTATATATCAAATTCAAGAATATTTGATGTAGAATTTAATTAAATAATTAAAATATCTGCATTACAGAAAAAGTTACGATTACAAAAAATAAGATCTATCTTAGATTTCATTGTATTTTAAAGTTACACTTACAGATTCAATATTTAGTAGGATAACCCTTGTTTTTTATTACAGCTTTAGAGGGTCTTTTCATTGAAAGAATTAGTGTTTGGTGTTCATCCTTTTAAATCACATGATGTATCTATTATTGTGGTAATTTTACCACATTTCATTTTTTATTTCCTTCTTTTGGTCGCTTATACCATTTTAATTCATTTACTTTTTTTTCCCTTCCTTTTTCTGTAACCCTTGTTAATTTGTTTCCCTGCTAGCACAGTGATTGTTTTGTTTTTTTATTTATGTATTCCTTTTTCAACGTTTTTATTTAGCCGATGGCTTCAAACATTATTTCATTTCGGTTGCTACAATTTTGTCTTTGCGTGATGTCACCGGATTCTGGTATCAAATCAGATTTAAAATATCTTTGTCAGTTTAATTTAAATTACTTTATTTCTCCAGTTGGCATCCTGTTATCTCTTGTTGGCATCCCGATATGTTTGCAATCTTCGCAGCCTGTTACAACACTCACAGACTTCTAATATAAGTAGACTCCCAATTGGCAACCTTTTCTTGTCTCCCACATCTCTGCCCTCCATCACGTGATGGAAGGCAGATATAGCGCGCCAAACCGGTTTTTCTCCCGCCAAAATCTCCTCGGAATCTCTCTCCAGTTTCCCGCCGAAACATCGTCTGTCTGCGTTTGTCTTGAGTTGACCGTACTTTTGCTTTTCTTTTTAATTTACCCTTTAACAGTTCTTTTAAGAACTTTTTATTTTAGCTTTTAAAATGACAACTTTCGCGTCAGCTTGTAGTTTCGCTTCTATGTTTACATTTATTTTATTGCGAGGATGAAATCCGAAAGTTGCCAATAAAGGGATTACCGCCAAAATACGGCACCCTTTTGGCGATGAAAGCAAAATATGTTGGAGTCAAAACCTTCCCCAGAGAACAATGGGATTGGGAGTCTTATACTCTCCCGGTAATTCTCCGTCAACTTCAACCTCGCGTTTGGAGCTTAACTCTCGGTTGAATGCGAAATCCAATTCTCCGTTTACCCAACCTGACGAAATTTGAGGTAAATACTAACCTGAGGTTGACTTACTCAACCAAGCTCTGGTAGGTAGGTTAGTGAACCGCGCATGCCTAGTAGAAAGAAAGATGGAGGTCGTTTTAAATTGTGCGCTGATGCTTCTTTTTTTAAATACAAGCTTTTTGGAATTTATTAATTAAACGAAGCATTAATTATTAAAGATGGTATTATAAAAAAAATGTTTCACTTACATTTTTCCCCCTTTTTTGGATATTTTTGCTCTATGAATGCAAAATAATACTAATTTGTGTGTCGAAAACGAAGCTTCAAATTTTATTGATTTACAAAGCATTTTTTATTGGCGCCATCTAACAAATCTAAATGGAAATATGTTCTTTCCATACCAATTTTGTAAAAATATATGATTCAAAACTCTTTCTTTCTCTCTCTCTTTTTTAATAATAATGAAAAAATAGAAAACAAATTTTCTTCCATTTGAGTCCCTCGTTCATAGTTGCTTAAAGCATGAATTTTCTACCGAATTGTGTATGTGTGATCAATTGTTCATAATAGATGAATAATAATTTTTTTTATTACATACTTAGTAAGTTTGAAATAATGATTTTTGTTTTAAAGAAACATTTTTTCAGAAGATTTTTTTTTAAATTTCGCAATACATCAAGAACATTAATACATGTTCTCGGCCTTCTTCTAAAGTTATTAAACATGATCTCTAAAAAATGTGTAATAATCAACAGAGGATTTTCTTTAAAAAGGCCTCGTCTTTTTTTTTTTTTTTTTTTTTTTTTTTTTTTGCTACTGGCATGCTATTTTATCCAATATTTTAATTGAATCTGTACAGACATTTGTTAAATAAAATATATATGCATTAGAAATAATTATATGAAAACTAGCTGAGTACCCGCGCTTCGCTACGGTAAATTCTCCCTCTTTCATAACTTCCTATTTCGGTCGATTGCCTGTCTTTTTTACTATTTCCCAATCAGTAATTCTAATTTTGCACTTTTTTTTAAATTTAAGTTAACCTAGTTTTTATATGTAAAGATGGAATTTTGCAATCACTAATTGATTTTTAATTCACTTTTTGGTATGTTAGAATTATAAACATTATGTTCACACGTGTGTTTATAGGTCAATAACGATAATGCAACTCTTTAATATTAGAAAAAATTAATTATAAATTAATACATTAATTTTAAGGCATTTTACTGTTAGCCTATCTCAAGTGGTAACTCACCAAATATTATCTGTACCTCGTACAATTTTATGCGAGTTGAAACAACAATAGATTTAATTATGCGCCAGTGAACACTCGCCAATGCCAAATGATTAAAACTGCAACAATGAAACATTTTAAGATAAAAAATACTGAAAATAAATTAAAAATGAAGAATGTAATATTTTTAAAAAAATATATTTTTATCAATTATAAATTAATTAATTTTGGATTATATGCTAAGTAATACATTTAGAAATCCTAAAAAAGATCACATAATGTTTCATTTTTTCTTTCCTGCTGTCCTAACTTTAAAAAGAAACAGAGTAAAAATATCATTTAATAAATTCATCTGCTTGCGTTTTTTACCAAGCATCAGATAAAGCAGTGAAGTAGTCATAATCGTGTTCTAAGCCCACGCTAGATTAATGTACCGTAACAGAAATTAAAAAAACAAAAACAAAAACAAAAAAAACATGAATTTTGGTCAAAAAATTGGGTGTGATTTTTAATATAAACATTGAATAGTTATAAAACAGTTTTAAAACAACCATTGTTTTCTTATTATTTTGACTTCTATGTTTATCTCTTTTTGTATCTTAATTTTCTAGTCATTGAACAGCATTTAATGCAACCCCATACCTATAAGGGGGGTTACCATAGGGGGCCCCTGTTCTGTCGCAAAATGCCGCCAAGTTTGTTGCTAACTTGGAGATATATCGCCTAAAGTGACGCCAACTTATCGATATCTCAAATATTTCGCCAAATTTCCAGAGACCTTCCATTGTAAACCAATAGGGTTTACTTGTTTACAGAAAATCAACAGATTGAGATATTTTAATGCAACAAAAACTAATATTAGCTTAAGGGATTATATTAATTATATTTAAGGGATTATATTAATTATATTTAAGGGAGTTCAACATTCAAGTAAATTAAATTATGAATAAAAGTAACACGATACAATGCTTAGCATGCTTTCCCAAACATAAATTTTAAGGGAGACCAAACTGGTCGCCAAGGGCGGCTAGTTTCTCAGATTACAATTGTTAATTTCTTAAAATATATACGTCACTATAGCAATGGACAGCCCGTGCGGAAAAAACTGCTGCGGGTGTATATTTCGTCACACTATATTATAACCATGAAAAAAAAAACCCTCTTGTTTTATCGACATTAATTCATACATGTATTTTGCTCATTTCATTTAAAATACACACATTTAAAATATATGTCTAACTAATTTCATTTAAAAGGATGAAAAGAAAAAAGAAAAAGAAAAAAAATACCTTAAACCAAAAATTTTTATTTCAACATCAAAGAGTATTTTGTAATTTACTCAGGCGAAATATAAATAATGTCATTGTCTATAAAATGAAATGAAACATTTGAAAAAAAAATAATTTTGTTGATAAAAAATGAGCATTTAAAAAATATAACTTTTGAAAATTACATACTTTAACCCACCAGTTTTTTAAATCAATAAAAACAAGTTGGAAATTGCTCGTCAAACGTGGCAAATGAGGTGCGTTCGTACTATAACTAGTTTTATAATTATTTTTTGCACCCCATATTGTACTGAATGTATATTTTTTTGCGCTTCATAAGTGCATAGTCTGTAACATCATTAAAATGCACTTACAATAATTTTTTCCCCATTCCCCGTAATGTAACGGAAAACTTTTGACTGTCCCTGTAATTAAACTATAGATTCGATTTTCATAAAATTTGAAATGACTCGACAAAATTTTGCAGCAATTATATATTTAAAATTTCAGACCATTCGGAAGGCTGTAAAATCATTAAAATGCATTTGCAATAATTTTTTCCCATTGGCCATAATGTAACGGAAAACTTTTGGGTGTCCCTGTAATTAAACTATACATCCGATTTTCATAAAATTGGAAATGGCTCGACAAAATTTTGCAGCAATTATATATTAAAAATTTCAGACCATTCGGAAGTCTGTAACATCCTTAAAATTCACTTGCAATAATTTTTCCCATTGGCCGTAATGTAAAGAAAAACTTTTGACTGTCCCTGTAATTAAACTATACATCCGATTTTCATAAAATTGGAAATGGCTCGACAATATTTTGCAGCAATTATATATTAAAAATTTCAGATCATTCGGTCGGGTAGTTTTTGCTCTGTTATATGCGGACGGACAGACAGACGGACGGACAGACGGACGGACAGACAGACGGACTGAACGACGACTATAGGTGCTACGTATTTATATAATTACGAACGCACCTAAAAAGTATTTAAAATAAAAGCATAAATAAATATTTTGCAAGTAATAGAATATAGTCAATTTAAACTGCAGTCTTCAAATTGTAAATGTATTTTACTACTGCAGCGTGGCGTACGTAATACGTATTTCTCACTCTACAGTAAACATTTCATTCTTTGAATGAAGCCATTCATGGTTTTATGAACAAACATTTTTATATGTATAATTCCTAACTTCTTAAATAATTTTATTGTAGGTTCCTCCTCATCAGATAACTGCAAAATAGTAAAATCTATGTCAGTATTAGTAATAAATAAGTTATAATTAATAATAAATATTTTCTATTCAAAAAATAACAAATTAAAAAGTTTTACGGGATTACGATGGAATAATACTCATAAAAAATATTCACGTTCAATAAATAGCAAGTGTTAATATTTGGCACGGTTTGCAGTAAAAATCGTTTGCGCAATTAGGGTTGAAATAAATGGCGCGATATCATACATCTTGGCATGTTGGTAGAACGAAAAAGTACAACAGTTTTTTTTCTTCTTTTTAGTTTTAGTTTTTGAGGCGTTTGTAATTTTTTCCCTAACTGACATAGTTGTTTTAATTATTAAACAGAAAGAATTGATTAAAAAAATATTCAATTGAATTTATTCCCTTGCTATAGTAACAGAATAAAGAAAACGAGTTTTTAGAAATTATAACTTGAAAATTTGAGGTTTTGGCGCCAAAGACATCGCCAAATTTGAAAAATATGAAATATCTCGCGAACTATTGGGCTTAAAAGAATTTAGTTAGTACCATTCGATTCAGCATACAAAAACACACCAAAATATGTTATCAGTTGAAAAATAACTATACAATCAGACTTTTAAGGAATTTTTTAAAAGTTCGTTCTCTTTTTTACCCCCCTTAGGGGTGGAATTTTGAAAAATCCTTTCTTAGCGGCACTCAATGTCATAAGAACTATTTTTACCCCAATTTTCAAGATTTTAGGTTCAGTAGTTTGGGCTGCGCGTTGATTAATACAAAATTCAGACTTTCTTTTATATACCGGGTGTCCCAAAAAGGACTGATTGATTTTAAAATTCAATAACTTGTAAACGGTGACAGATATTTAAAAAATTCTTGCAGGAGGGTTATGCATAAGGTCAAAAGTTTTTTTACAGTGATTTTCGATTTTAGTTTGAATTACAAATAATAGATGGCGCTGCGATCGATAGACGCTAAATTCAGGCTCGATTTTTGGTACTTCGTGGCCCGGATAATACATTTCCATCTCCTTTTCCCGCATAGAACAAGAGAAAGGACCAAAAATCGAGCCTGTATTCAGCGACTATTGCTTACAGCGCCATCTATTGTTTGTAATTCGAACTAAAATCGAAAATCACTGTAACAAAACTTTTGACCTTATGCATAACCCTCCTGCAAGAATTTTTTAAATATCTGTCACCGTTTGCAAGTTATTGAATTTTAAAATCAGTCAGTCCTTTTTGGGACACCCGGTATATAGACTAGCAGGCTATGCCCGCTGCGCTGGTCAATATTTCCAAATGAACCTTGGATTAAACTAAATGGTGAATTTGAACTTGTATTTTAAACAATATGGATCTTCAGCTTGACCTTGCACAATACTGAAAACGATGCGAACGCCATTGCGATATAATGTTATCTTAAGCGTTGGACAAAATTTAGCAATTAAGAAGTAATTGTTTTAGTTGATTATAAACAGCGCACTTATGGTCAGGTAATGAGACCGTTATGACAACAGGAATTAATACCTCTGTAACTAATCAACATATAATGAAATCGTATATACTAACACCATTCCTAAAAGTCATGCAACACGGCCACTTGTAACAAAATATGTTCTGTAGATTTTTAAAAAAAGGCTAAACTTTCATAATCAGGTTCACTTAATTTTTGAAATTTTACTGTTGCTCTATAACTAAGTACCCCTGAACAATATGTATACACTAAAACCTTTCCAAAATTATTACCTAACTAATTGTGGTATATCCTACGAAAGTATTATAAGCAATCGGAATGAAATACAAATTTCCGTTGTAAATATATAGTAGATGATGATGATGCGATTTTGTGTAATAGAATTCATAGTAAAGTTTTCGCTTCAAACATAAACGATGCTTTCAACATTAAAGCTAATACACCAATATGTGAAGTATCCGATTACGGAAGGTTAACTTGAATTCTCATGAGCAACTACTCAAAGAAAAGTGAATATATGGCTTTTGTGATACTTTTATGTCAGCCGGGCGCAGGTAATAAATCAATAAAGATTGTTTTCATAGCATATTCTTATTTTATTATTTTCATTTAAAACACAAACCTTTCACTCATTTAATTTAAAATGCATGCCTTATACTAATTTCATTTAAAAAACTGAAAAGATAGACAATAACAAAAAATAATGCCATAATTAAAAGCAAAAAAATATTTTTAATTTACATACGCAAAATGTAACTACTGCTACTGTGAATTTTAAAAATGCTATCAGCGAGATGTGCGCACGGTTGTTATAAATGTACCCATTTTTTCTTCTTATCGAGGAGCAATTTATAAATCGCACAACATTATTCCAATTCCAATTTCTTTCTAATGAGGAACCTATGACCGGAAAAAATGGAAAAAGACTCTTGTAGATTCTTCGGATGACGGCATCTAACGCCATAAACCGAGTTTATATATATGAAAATAATTTTTAAGTCGTTACAAACATTGCTTTCATACTTAAATATTTTCATTGGTACTACTTGTTATCCCGTCGACCAATTTCGCCAAATTATATAAATCGCCAAACCATTCGCCAAATTATATAATTTGACATAATCTTTATTTTAAATAACGAAATAACAAATAAATTAGTATAACATTAATAAAAATCCAAATAAAACGTCGAAATTAAAATCACTTGATGACGTAAACACGTGTAGTTTGTTTAAATTCAAGTTAATTTGATATTTACGATCAACCATTATTGGCATTTAATCTTCTCGTTTGACGATAGATTTTTGGTCGACGGAATATCTAAGTAGTACCTTTTCCATTTTTGTTTTATAACGCTAAATTCTCAGTAAATTTTTCCCTTTTATTTTACATAAAATCACTATTTTTAAAAAAAATTAAGATGCTTGCATTTTTATTTCAAACTCATAGAGCCGTTTTTATTTTTTAGCCAAAAGGGTTGATTTGAATTTTTTCCGTTGCTAGAGTAACGGATGTAATGATAGATATTTTGAGGTTTAGATGCCAAAGACACCGCCAAATTAGAAAAATATGAAATGTGTCATGAACTGTTGACTTATAAAAATTTATTTGGTAGCATTCGATTCAGCATACAAAACTACATTAAAATATGCTATCATTTGACGCATAATTTTGATATTTGATTTTTTTCCCCTCCCCGTGCAAAAACCATTAGGGGTGACACTTTAGAAAGTACTTTCTTAGCAGAATTTTATGTCATAAGAAGTATTTTTACCACGATTTTCAAGATTTTAGGTTCAGTAGTTTGCGCTGTGCGTTAATTAGTCCCCTAATCCAGACTTTATTTTATATACTATATTAGATCTGCGATTTTGCGGTGAATCGATGATCGAAAATTAGTACAATATCATTTGAAATATTACATAACAGAGGAGAAAGTACGAAGAAAGACGAAGAAGAAATGACGAATTACAAAAGACTTGTAATTTTTTTTTGAATTTTTCCATAGTAATAACGTATTAAAACATAAATTTCCTTAAAAATTATCTTTATTTCCTAGATTTCGAATCTCTGAATTTTCCTATAAATGAAATTGGCGATATGACTTGAGAAAATAGATAATATTTGCTTAAATAAAATGGGTAATATTCGTTGATCTGAGTTGGAGTTTATAAATATCACATGCTTTCGGAATTACGCCGAAAAACATTTTAAAAAGTATGAAATTACTTTACAATATGTATGTGTGGCAGAAATTCACACTGAAATTTAAGTATTCGATTCCATTTTTAAAATATTAACTGATATCTATATAAGTTACAATTGAATATGAAAATGTACTCAAAAAATGATCTCTTTCACCTAAAAAAACACCATTTGTGAGAACATCCTCAAGCTAATGTCACGCTTATGCATTTTTGGCTTAAAATCACATTGTTTGGCGACAAAAGAAAAATAAAAAATTGTAAAGAAACAAATAGTAATTACACATGTGACTCACAATTACATCTGCTTGTTTCTTCTATAAGTCACGTGATGGGACAATTAGATATAAAAAAAAAGAAAAGAACAGAACAGAAAGAAAATGTCGTTAAAATTTCATCTAATCAAATT
Organism: Maratus speciosus; assembly: GCA_963932465.1. NCBI lineage: Eukaryota > Metazoa > Arthropoda > Arachnida > Araneae > Salticidae > Maratus > Maratus speciosus. The sequence continues at coordinate 178,146 of CAWVRF010000318.1, forward strand.
TTCAGATTCGTTTCCATATCTAACGCAAGCGATAAAGAGCCAAATATTACCTATCAAGTGTAATATTTCTTATTAAATTAATTTTTAAGCATTACAAATATTTCTTTCAGGTTTTGATTAAATGTTTCCGTTTTTTAATATTATCACTCATTAAAACGGATTTTCTTCTTCTTTTTTTCTTTTTTTTTCATTTAAATAAAATTAGTAACAGATTTTCTTTTATTATTCGAGGTTTAATAGCCGTTTCAATTTTTTTATCAACGATGAATTTCGCCAAGAAATAAAATGGTAACCTTATCGCCCAAAATAACAAAATTTTCCGTCATAATTCTAAAACTAATATAGGTAGAATAATGTGTTATAGATTAAAACCTTCCCTGAAACAATACCTATCTAACGGTGTAGGTTCCGTAAAAATCCATGCAGTAGAACTCGAAATCTAGGCGTTCGGAACGAAATTTCCGTTTGGATTTTATATATATAATAGATAATAGAATAGATAATAGATTTTATATATATATAATAGAACAGATAATAGATTATGTGTTATGAACTATCTCAAAGTTTAAAACAGATCGCATTGTTAGATTTCCTAATTTTAACAATATCGCGTTATGTTAGTTCCACATTCCACCACCAGGGAGCGCACTCTATTCTTAACGAAAGCGTATCGGAACGAAACTCCTTCATGGAACCTTTCCGTAGATACATGAATCGGGAGGGTGGCGGTCTTAACCAATAATTTAAGATAATTGCTGAAATTACTACGAACAATATTTTAAAGGGGCCCTAGGCGGGCCCCTAATAGAGTTAGAGGAAATCGGAAGACGTCAAAATAATCGCGGGGAAAAGTTTGCTTGGGTGCTTCGGAGCTACTTTTGGCGCGAGATCTAAGCTCTACGACCAATAGGAGCCCAGATATTTAAGGAAATATGAAGTAACAAAGTCCAAAATAATAGAATTTTCCGTAATAATTCTTAACTAATCTAGGTAGAATGATGTGTTATAGCTTAAAACCTTCCCTGGAACGATACCTATCTAACGGTATAAGTTCCGTAAAAATCCATGCGGTAGAACTCGAAATCTCGGCGTTCGGAACGAAATTTCCGTTTGGATTATATATATATAATAGATATCTTCATATCTAATATTCATTGTAAAAAATAAATAAATAAACCTATTGCATTATTTACTTTTATTCTACTTCATACTACTAGTTTGATCAGATAATTGTTTATTAAACTTACATTAAAGAAAATGATTCTTTTAATCAAGTTTTTTTTTTAGTCAACTGTTTTTTAAGAATTTTATTGAAACTTTTGTTCTGTAAACGAACAAAATCATGAAATCAAAATGGTAATTGCACATTTACTTATAAAATTTTTTTATTTAAAAATTAAAAATGATAAGTATGCATTTCCAATTTCAATACTGCCTTTAGTTTCGTTATTGAAAAGAAACAGATTAAGATGGTGTCAAGGAAGGACAGAACTCGCAGAGAGGATTACTAGGTCATGTGATTCCTTTGGCCAATCAACTACGCAGATTTCAGCCGAGAGTTGACTAACTCAGGTCGAATAATCGCGGCTTGAAAGTTATCGATGAATTCGAAATATTAACCGGCAGTTAGATTTGTCAACCGAAGGTTTCTCAACTGAGAGTTGAACCGCGAGTTAAAGATTGGTGGAGAATCGACCGGTCTGGTGTTCGGTGACTTCCGCATTATGTTTGGCGAATTTTTCGTTGTCCGGCAACCCTTTTCCCTCGCCAAGTGACAGTTGCATTTTTTTTTTTTCCTTTCGTCGTGTTTTTCGAACAGATTCGCAGATAAGTCGTTGGGGTGTGATTCTGAAGTTTTGTACGTTATGGAGTGCGATGTATATATATGCCGGTAGTTTTGCTGTTTTAAGTACTCGTGGGATCAAGATCATTCATAGTGATGTATATATGTATTAGTCCAAGAGCTGTTAAACATTTTAGAGAAGGTATTTGAGGCACCCTGAACATTTGTGCAACACTTCTTTTGTAATGCCTGAATACAAAATCGAATGTCTGGCTGAAGGATCGTGGCCCAAAACCTGTGCCAGACAAAAAATGGCACTTGACACGTGTCTGGCACAGTTTTTGTGCCGAATAAAGTGTCTGTCATTTTCAAAATATTTTTTTCTAAGCATAAATATTATTGTGCCTCAATCTCAGCGTGCCTCAAATACCTTTTTTGGGTAGTCAAAAAATGGCACTTGACACGTGTCTGGCACAGTTTTTGGGCCGACTAAAGTGTCTGACATTTTCAAAATATTTTTTTCTAAGTATAAATATTATTCTGTTTCAATCTCAGCGTGCCTCAAATACCTTTTTTGGGTAGTGTCAAAAAATGGCACTTGACACGTGTCTGGCACAGGTTTTGGGCCACGATCCTTCAGCCAGACATTCGATTTTGTATTCAGGCATTACAAAAGAAGTGTTGCACAAATTTTCAGGGTGCCTCAAATACCTACTCAAAAATGTTCAACAGCTCTCCTACTATATGTATATTACAGAGTGAATTGTTTAAGATTCCAGAGGAGTCGTAGGAACGGCACATACATGTCTCTATATGCGTAATGACCAAGGCAACATCGACTGCTGTGTTCCACAAAAATTCTGTTAGTCTTTTTTTCAAAAAATAAATCATGTGTATAATAGCTTACTCCTATAAGAGAGGTTTTACAATGTCATGAAAATGTACAAACCTTTTACACAGCGTGGAAGGAGTGGAATTCCAACAAAAATTTTATAAGTATATTTTTATATGCACTTTTTCTTGTTTTGCAACTATTGTTCAATTTTATGAGGAAGGTATAATATCTTGAAGCAATTAAAATGAATGCTTATTGTTCCAAACGAACAAATATTCATGCAGTTGTAAAAAAAGAAATTATCAGAAATGTTATATTCTCATAACTTTTAACAATTTAGAAGTCTAAAAAGAAATTCTATTGTATGAATGACATTTTATTGCAATTAATACACATTTATGGTTCTAAAAGAACCGTAATTAGTTGATTTGATTATGATAAAAATGTCAAGACGTTATCTCTTCCAGTTCATTTTTTAAAAAAAAATTTAAAAAAAATGCTTTTTATGTTCAATATTTCGAATAAACAGTTTTTCTAAATATTTCTGTCTTTTATTTACATATGTGATGTGTAACATATTTAGGTACTGCAGTCATTATCTGTTACATTTTTTAAGATAATTAAGTAAAAAATGAGACACCAAGAGTTGTTTCTTTTTATGTGTAAGCATTAATTCCTCTAAGGAATGAAAAAAAAGTATTTTATTCTTAGCTCACAATTTGAGTGAATTATAGGTTGGAAGAAAGATCTTGGTTATAATTATAATTATCAACGCAATTTAATTTTTTGTATTTAAATGGTTCCTGAAATGCGGATAAAAATATGATTTTTAATAAGAATAATTTCAGCTTATTTCATCTGCATTATATTATTTCATCTATTATAGCTTCAATAAGTTGCGTTTTATTAGATAGACGCTTTTTTTTTTTTTTTTTTTTTTTTGTACAAGGATTTTCTAACGTCACCACAAATTTTCTATAGGATTCAGATTAGGGCTGTTTCCTGGCCAGAGAAATAATTGTATGCTTTTATTTTTAAAACATTCTTTTCATATTTTTGTCGTATGGCATGGAGCTGAATCCTGCTGAAAGAAATGGTGCTTTACTGGGGAAGAGATCCCTGCCGGAAAGTATCATTTTTGGTTCCAGGACAGTTTCGATGTATTTTTTTGCATTCAGAATGCTATCAATCACTTGAATGCGATCCATACGATCTACAGACATATAGGCACAAATCGTGACATTTGTTGGTTTTTTTGTAGTTGCTTCGATGCAATTTGGATGCAGCTCTTCCCCTACTATACGTTTCACATATTTTCGCAAATCACTACCAAAGAGCGATATTTTACTCTCATCGCTCCTGATTACTTACTTCCACTGATTTTCTGACCAAAAAATGTGTTATTTTGCTCACTGAACTCGTTTCTTGTATAGCTGATGATTTAAAAATGTTTTTTTTCCCTCGGAATTCTACTTTTCAGTCCAAAACCTGCTAATCTTCTCCTTATTGTTCTTGAACTAACGAAAATACCCATTGCGTTCATTTCACATCTAACAGCATTTGATGAAATTCTTCTATCTTCGAGGCATGTCCTTTTTATCTTTCTATCGTCAGAAGCACTTATGTATTTTTTTTTTTTTTGGCCTGATCTTGCCTTATTCATCACTGATTTAATTTCTTCACAACGTAAGCACAACTTTCGTACGCCAGATAAAGTGTCTGATCCACTAACCTGCCTTGCAATTTCAGCATAAGAGAGACCATTTTCTCGCAATATGAAAATTCTGCTTCTTTTCGTAGGTGTCCAATCAGTTGTTGTTTTTGATGTCTACATTGTTTTAAATTATTTGCATTAAGAAAAAAAAAGAAATATTTTAAAAGAGATATTCTATTTAGTTACACTAGTATTCACCCTTCTGCAAAATTCATTCCAGCAAAATACCGCCTTACTACAGTTTAGTTACTGACATTTGATTAGTTCTCAGAACAGTCATTGTGATTGCCTAGGAAGCTTTTATTTCAATACACTTCAGCATTCATGACTAACTGTGTTTGTATTTTAGACTAAAATAATTGTAACTTTTTTTGTGATGCAGATATTATAATTCTGGGGTTTTTTAAAATTAAATTCTACATTAAATTTCCTTGAATTTGATATATAAACATTTGTATTTAAGTTAAAATTAATATATTCTATAAGCACACAAAGTTATAAAACATAAAAATTTCAAAAAAATGCCCACAATTTTGGCCACCACTGTATGACTCATAAAACTAGACGTTCGTCTAGTACATCACATAGTTTATCAGAGATCAGGGACAAAATCTTATAGATCAGAACGCGGCAGCACAAACCATCACCTCATCGAGTTGGCAGCTGAAATTCTAGGATTAGTTAAAACTCGATTCGCATATTAAAATGCAACAGATCTGCCAAGTCATATCTTGGTGGAAAACATCTGCAAACCCGATTTTAGTGGGTGACTGGTAGGTTTAGCATTGTATTTTACTGCTCCCAGTCCTCCATGTTTTCATACCTTTGGGTGCAGGAAAACACAATGATAAATCCACCGATCCGCTACTAAAATTAGGTTGGGTGGTTTCCAGCAAGATATGACTTGGCAGACCAGTTACATTTTAACATGATAATCATGCTCTGTCTAATCCTGGAATTTCAGCCGTTAACTTGATGAGGTGATGGTCTCTGCAGACGTATCCCGTTCTATTTTTTTTTTTTTTTAAACTGGCAATTTTATGGAATTTTGCATAATTTTGAAATTTGGCCAAATTGTTTAACTGGAGCTGGCAGTTGATATTTCCTTTTCAAAAATGATCAATTTTTTTCTACGTTATTCAGTCAGACGTAATTTACTTCTAAAATGTGCTTTTGATTTCGTTTTTTATCTTTTGTTTATAAATAATACGGGTGTGATTTTCACGAAGACAGCGATTTAAAAAAGTTCCAAATTCTTTCGGAAAACGGGCTTTGTTTTTATTTTTCTTAGATATTGGGTAAAATTAGTATGACTTACCGCAAGCTTCGCTGCCGGCATAGGCTCTGAGGAGACTAAAACGCACGGGTGTCAGGCGGGACTGGCATGAGCCACTGTAGAAATCATAACACCTGCTGACAGCCAAGGAAGGGCACCACCACCCAAAGTGCGTTTTTCTTTCTCCCTGTGACCCAAACATTATTGTAAAGTTATGGTCGCTGCCCCCGTGTGCTCAAGAATTACGAAGTCGCGTGGTCTGGGGATCACACTTCCGAGTTCCGCAGGAACCTCGGGTGTACCAGACGCTCATAGAAATGCTATTGCTTCACCAGTAGCGACCGTACATAAAAGTCTGCAGAGACAAGTCACAGGTCCTTCTTAAATATCGGGTAACAGAAATTCTTAATAATGACATCCACCCCAGCTCAGTAGGCCCGCAAACATGTTTAACTTCCTTAACACGTTTGAAGTTCATTTGTAATCGAATATTGAAAATACCAGTTTTAAGCACAAGATTCTTTGTTTCCGGCATTTTTTAACAGACATTTCACAATTCTGATTTTTTGATTCACATTCCACACTTTTGAAAACATAAAGTTACAAAATATTAAGTTATTTCAACTTTCTTGTACGAGCTTCTACATCCATGTCCACGAAAACACGTCTTTCAACGCAGTGTTCATGTAACTATGAATAAGGATGAATTGCCATAGCCTTAAAATGGTGAAGATTCAACTTTAACCAGTTTCTCTGAAACCGATTGCCGCCAAGGCAAACTTCCACCAGTAAATATGAATAGAAATTTTCTCCTTATTTAAACAATTTATGCAGAATTTCAGTCATAATTATGGCAAAAACAGATGTTAATTTTTACTGGTGGAAGTTTACTCCGACAATAGCCAGGCACTGTGTTTCCGACATATTGTGACAAACTAAACAGCCTCCTGTTAGTGTCAGCGAAGGCAGTGCTGTAGTTGGAAGAAAAAAAAATATTTGTGGGAATTCACCTTTTCACAGAGTAGATATTGATGCTACCGGATTTTTGCTAAGCCAAAAGTCAATTTAAAATATTTAGCCGAAAGCCGACTTTTTAAATTAACAATTATAATTATTATATTCTAGTAAAAGAACACACACACAAAAAAAAAGCTTTGTGCTCGTACGCAATATATATATATTTTTAGAAATTTGGAAAAATGGTTATTGTTCTCGTCAGGATGGGAAATCAAAAGCATATCTGAAGGTTTTCATTGGTTTAATCTGCAATTTATTCGTTTTCTGATTGATCTATACAGTAATCTGTATTTCCCTTTAATTTCAACAACGATGGATACTTTCTGTTGCCACTATGACAAAAAGGTAATAAAAGCTACAAAAAAAAATTAATAACTCAGAAATAAACTGAAATACAGCTTTCAAACAAATTGCATTTAAAAGTACATTTTTTTCTCTGTTCGACGGTGTAAAAAGTAATATTGTCGGATGTTTAGAAGTTTAAGAATGAAATTTCATTTAAAAGTGGCCGTCAGATTTCTTGGAAATCTGACGATGGAAAAGCCTTTTCCCGAACAGCGAATGAAATGCTTGGATATTTACGTAAGTTTCATTTGGATAATACTTAAGTTTCATGAAATCTGACGGGTCGCAGGCGATATTTTTGGCTTGCAATTTTTATGTGTAATAACACTATTAATGTTTAATTCATGGCGTACGTAATGTAGGATCAACTCCGTGCGATTTTTTATGTCTTAAATTTTAGTCTTAAAAAAAAATCGTTTTCCAAATGGTCGTTGTAATTTGATAAATTGCTTTTTTTTTTTTTTTTTTTTTTTTTTTTTTTTTTTTTTTTTTTTTACAGTAACAAAACAAATATTTCTGGAAACAGCATTCCCATGCGTTCCCACCCAACTACAGCACTGAGTGAAAAAGATTATAATACCAGAATAAATTCCACCCTATAAACAATAGAAATTTTTACCATCTTTGCGAATGAAATTTTGCATGAATAAGGCACTTAAATAAGGCAAAATTTTCTATTCATATTTATTGGATGAAGTTTGCTCCGACGATAACCATAAACTGTTGGTCTGATGTAAAAAACAGCCGCCATCTTGTGACACCTCCTTCAATTACTTCACTCGAAACAGGTAGACACTGCCCGTAAATCGAAATTTGTCTGTAACAAGAAAATGCGCTTTTCTCAAAAACTATGTGACCTAGGGTAATCGCTATAATTTTCCTGCAAGGTTTAAATTAACGTTTACATCCTCTAATTTTTTCATAATTTTAGTTTCAGTAGATTCGGAAATAGATAGAAGGGGGGGGGGGACTATTTTTTGCGCTCCATTTTCAACGGTATCTCTAAAAATATAATACCTAAAATTAAAAGAAATGTATTTTTGAGTTCAGCGTTACGAAAGCTTTAACACGATACCCCACACGATATATAAAGAAATTTTTTTTTTTTTTCAAGTAACTGAATTAGCCCCTCTAAATTTTTCCTAAAAAATATTTGTAAATGTTTATTAATCTGTAAATATGTGGGTCAATAGTCTTTATCATTTCCCCCCAATTTGAACTTTCCACGTTGCACATTTTACGAGCAAAATGGCTGTGACAGACAGACACAAGAGTGATCTTTTAATGGTTCCGTTTTTACTTTTTTAGTGCGGAACCCTAAAAATAAATAAATAAATAAATAAGCCTCCATCTTCTGACTACCTCTTGAATTACTTCACTCGCAACAGATAAACACTACACCTGTCTCCACCTCTTTATTGATAACTGCATTGTCAGGACGAACTTGAAGTAGCAGACCTCTGTTGCTTTGAAGCTGAAACGATCCTAGTTTCGCTATTATGACTTCTACTTTCTTTGAAATCTTTTTACTGATCATACTTTTGTATTTTTTGCAGTGATACAATTTTCTCAACTGTTCGATCAAAAAATGTTTCGAATAAATATCATTTGTAATTTTTGTACCAATTGAATTTTATGCCATATCTAAAAATTTCACTACGGCTTTTAAAACATTATTTAAAATTTTTAATTGCTAATTTTGATATCATTTTGATTTGAATACAAAGTCTTGAATTGTTATGACAAAACAATACATTTAAATTTATGCACATAAAGTCATACATATTAAAGCAAATCTCCAGTAAAGTAAAATGCATAATAAAATTACAGAAAATTTGTTACAAATATTCGCTATTATGTTGTTCATAGAAAAGTTATGATTAAAATATCCCTGTTCCCTTTTATGACTTTAGGAACATTTACTTGACCAAAGTACATTCTGTTGCAAATTTTCTATCTAAGGCTGATTTGAATATTACGAAAAGCTTTGACATTTATATAATTTTGATGCCTTCTGTTGGGGATACTGATCAGTGAACTTATTATATTCTGGTTTAATGTGAACTTATATTTTCTATGTGAATATTTTTGCTTTTTTAGACAGTTAGTTATTCTTTTTGCGCTTCGATTTTACTGGTACTATCTATATAATAATTTGAATGAATTATAATTATTTTATACTTAATATTCAATCACTATATGTAACTTTGGTTTTGAAACCCGCATCGGGCCGGGTATCCCGATTTTATCAGAATCAGATCGACCTGCAGCTTCGGTAGTGTCGGGTTTATTTTAGATGCTTCGATTTCGGGTTAGGTTTTGCTCTTTCGGGTCGGTTTTGGACTGATTCGACTATTTCAAAGAAAGTCCTTAATATATTTTTCAAATGAAAACAAACTTCAATATAACCTCAAAAATACGGCATCGTCGGGAACGAGACTTTGCCAGATTTTTGAAAATTTAGGACTTCAAAAGTAAGTACGATATTTTTAATAGTACCTTTATTACCAGACTGCCAAGAAGGGTTATGTGTTCCACACGTATCTGGGTAAGTGGATTTCTTTATACCCTCGAAACATCCCAACGGCTGGATGGATTTTAATGAATGAGGCCTCTATCGATTCGTCTTAACTGTCCGATGGTTATAGGCTAGGTTTTTTTATATAAATTCAAAATGGCGGCCATAAAATACAAAATGGCGGTAGAGACGAAAAAAAAAATTATGCACTTTATTCAGTGGCATATCATTGGATAGGTCTTTGAAAATGAAGACGATGTTTCATTGACTATCTTACAGTCAGAAGCTCCGTTTAAATATTACACGACCTGGAAATTGTGTAGGTGGGATCTCTAGCTTTACTGCAATTCTAACCTTCAGAGACATCTATAGGCCTCATCAAAACAGTGTTTACAGATAGGAACTAACAATTAAGCACAACTTAAAAAACCTAAACACAAGTAAATAAAAAAAAAAAATAGGTAAGTAATATAAAATATAGTTTAACATTTATGAGAAATAATTAATTAGTTAGCTTTTTACGCAGTCGGGTTTTTTGATTTTTTAAATTTAATTTCAATTATTCGCAAGTTATTTCATAGTCAAGTGATATTTATGTAAGAAAAAGAGAAAATTAAATATTTAAATAATACTTACTTTAATTGATGTTTTCCTTGTTACAAAAAAAAAAAAAAAAAAATCTAATAAATAGTAAAGTCCTTTCTTCTCATAAAACTTCCGAAACATCTATGTCATTTTATTTGCTTCTATTTTTTCGTTCGCCCCTTAACAAATTTTACTTCGATTTTATACAAGTTAAGAATACAGTCAATACAAGTTCAGAAATATAGTCTCTAAAGCAGCTATTCATTTTTCGGTCAAATTTATGCATTTTTTCATTGTCATCTTTTCTTTGACCGACTTCTTGTGCTCGTTCCTCTGAGCTACTAGCACCATTATCGGCGATATTATTTATCACAGCGTCAGCGATCTCACTGTTCGCTAATTCATGGCTTTCAATCTCTAAGTTTTTAATTCGTAATCGATTGCTATTTTTCTTCTTCCGCAGTTTGTAAGTCACTGCAAAAAAAAAAAAAAAAAAAAAAAAAAGTGAGAAGATGACTTTTATGCCGGATTTCCGAATGCCGAAGTTTCGAGGTCATACTGCATACATTTGAATACTAATAAGTGATTACTTATTAATGATAATTTTAGATGTTCATTTTTATGCAGAAAATATAAAATTCATATTAAAGATATATTAATTGTGGACTATTTTTCTATAATGTATTAACACAAGAATTAAAATTTTTTCACTTCGAGATCGGATCGGGTTGAGATTTGAATATCTGGACTGGGATTCATTTTTCACGTTGGCAAAATTTATTTTGTCGCGTTCGGGTTGGGTTTTGGGTTGTCTTTAAGCAGAAATTTCGGTGCGGGTCTTTACACTAGTTCATGGGATATATTCTTCTTGAATACTGAAATGTGTTTTCTAAAATTTAATATTATTTGATTTTATCAGAATTCTGTTTATATTGTTTGAATTCGTAGCTTCTATTGGTTAAATGCAAAGTATTTATTTTCTGGTTTTTAAACAATAAAGGAATTTAAATTTATTTTATCAGTGGCATTAAAAACAAAAATAGATCAGAAGATATTGTAAATAAACTTTTGTATTTAAAAATCCAACTGTTTGAATTTTTATGTTTGTATTTATCTATATATTTAAGTATCTCTCTATTCTAAAAAAAAGTAACTCCCGCTGTCACCGCCGCCGCCGCCGGTTTTGAATTTTTTGTGACCGGAGGTCTTTCTTCGTTAATATTAAGAAAAATAATGCATACAAAAATATGAAAATTGGTAGTATTATACAGAAATGTTTGATAAACACGCTGATGTAGACAGTTTTCAAATCGAAGAATTATTTTAAGAGATATTTAATGCTAAAGTTGGACAAAATCGTTCCATTAAAAAAGTTTTATAGGAGCAAAAACTATACATCGGAATTTAATACTTTTTAGATCATTTTATACGTTATAATTTCCCGGTGTGCAGAAATAATTTATTTTTTTAATTTGACTCATTTTTCGAGGTTTCATTTCTATTTTAAATTCAAATTTTCAGCATTTCGAGAGATATTTTTTTACTTATTTCAGAAAATTGTACTAATTTAACCTGTTGCCAAACTGTATAAACAACGGAAACAATAATGTTTGCTTCAAATTAAAAATTTATTTACGCGTGACTATTATAAACAGAAAAGAAAAACTTTCAAATTAGAATTAAATAATTACGTATAAAAAGCAGGAACTTATTGAAAATTACTTCATCTATAATTACACGTGAATTTTAACAGAGAAAGGATATTGTAAAGTAATAAATTCATTAACATGCGTTAGAAGTCTTAAATAGGAGAAATTACATCACATTTACGTCACATTACACTTATTACGTAAAATGAACAAAAAATAATATTGCAAAATAGTAGTTTAAATTTAAAAATAGCGCGAGACATTTACTTGATATTTTGAGATGAACTTTTCAACTATTTTTTTTTTTTTTTTGACAGCGCAAATAATATTTCATTTCTAATAAAAGCATTTTCACGTGAATATTAAAAAGGGAAAGAAAAGTTTGGTGAAAATTACGTCAGATTAAAAACGATATATTTAAAATGTTTTATTTAAAAGGACTTTCTTTTCGCTTTGTTAAAAAATACCGGGAGACAAAGACTCTGTTTACTTAATTCATTTTATATTAGATGATTTTGAAATGCCATTGTATCTTTTAACAGCAGCTGATTTTTCCGTAAAATTCCCCAATCAAAGAGAAATGAATAGAAACCCGTTTATAGGGCGATTGTTTTTTTAATTATAATTCAATCTTCCAAAAAAAATCAATTAAAGCCGATCAAAGTAGCGTGCTTTTAGAGACTGCAGTGTCTGAACGGGGGGTTGGCGAGCGTAGCTCGTAGGGGGCCGAGCCCCCTAGTTTTATGTAAAAAAAGTCCTTCCGGCCAGTTCCGGGAGGAAGAAGTAGCTTTCATATTCCTTATTTTAAAAAAGGCAACTTATATCATTCAAACACACGAAGCTCAATTTAGTGGAAACCGAATATAGGAGATTCAATACTAGTTTTTATCATTACTAAATCATTATGAATGAGAATTTCGCGAAATTAGTCAGCTTTATCCAAGCTGCTTTTATTTAAAGTAACTTATATTTGGCTGCCAAATTCGGCGATTTCTTAAAGTGCCTGCCATTTTAAGACAACATGGTGGATGAGGCTAACCAGTGAACTTGGTCGAGACCTTAGTAATTGCTGTGCACATGCTCACTCACATCGGAATCGATTGATATATACGAGTGCTGTCGCAGGCAAAAAATCAGATTTTTCAAAATGTCACCCACATTAGATATTGAAATTGCTATATCTGAGCCATTTTTTAAGATAAAGACAAACAGAAAATGCTCCTGAATCCTTATATCAAGGTCAAATACGTAAGAAAGAAACCTTTTCAATTTCTAATTTTTTTGCACCTCACTTTAAATATAATTATATTTAATTTAATGGCCGCCATTTTGAAACAAGATGGCTGATGAAGCTGACCAGCGAACTTGGTCGAGATATTGATATACACTATCCACATGCCTTCTTACATCGAAATAGGCGAATACGTGTGTTATTGCGTGACAAATACAAGATCGTTTCAAAATGTTAGCCATGCTAGAAATTCAAAGTGCTATAATTCACACATTTTTTAAGATATAAACAAAAGAAGAAATTTTCAGAAACAAAAACTGCTCCGGAATCTTTGTATCAAGGCCAAACACATAAAAAAATCTTTTTCATTTTCCAATTTTTTAATACCTCATTTTAAATTTTAAATTTATTTTTTTAATGGCAACCCTTTTGAAACAAGATGGCGAATGAAGCTGGCCAACGAACTCGGTCGAGACTTTGGTATGTACTATGTACAGACCAAGTTACATCCAAATCGGTTCATAAATACGCCTGTTATCGCGTGACAAAAATCGGGTCGTTTTAAAATGTCAGCCACAATAGAAATTCAAAATGCTATAACTCAGCCATTTTTTTAGATATAGACGAAACAAAAACTGTTCCGGAATCTTTGTATTAAGGTCAAACACATACAAAAAAAAACCTTGATCATTCCCGATCTGGGAGAACGTCCTTGGACACGGTAGTGGACAGACGTGTTTCTGTTGAGCTCCCGCTAGTGGGAGTGGCTTAATACCGTAATGTTTTCGTATTGGTTGTGGTGCGTGTGATGTATTGCTGACGTTCTGACGATTTGATGTGCTACTTTCCTGGGCAGCTAATCCCAAAGGTTCTCAGAGAAGGGGTCTTCTAACTGGTAATATGTTTTATCTTGTTTCTCGTTAGGGTTACAACGATGTTAGGAGTTTGTTGTCAGATGATCTTGAGGCTGTAGGCTGGAAAGTCCATGCCGATTACAGCTCTGAAAAATGTAGAGAGACTTCACTTAAAAAAAAAATAGCTCAGCTCAAACATAGCAAAGAGTCGTACGAAGCTGAAGCAAAACAATTGCAAGCTTGCAAAGAACTGCAAAATGTCCTATGGACAGACATCATGACTATTCAGTCTAACACTGGTTTAAACCTAATGGTTTTCCAGTATGCCAATGATAGTGTAGATAAAAAAAATACCCCAAATTCGGAAAATGCCCAGTCCGTTGAGGCACCAGTTGACTCAAATTTGGAGAGGGGGGTGGCGCCATCTGCTGAAGCGGATGAGAACCTAACTTCATCTTCGAGTAAGAGAAGGCTGGAGTCTTTAACGGACTCTGAAAATTCTGGCCCCCCCCTCATGAGGCAAATTTTCAACTTGTTGCTTCTAAAAAGAGCAAAAAACATGTGAACTTAGATGGATCCAGTAATATGGAGGTTACCGAAACTGAAGTTAAAATTTAAAAAACCAGGATCACCCCCCACCCCCATCAAAATTGTTCCACCTGAGAGGTGGTCTTCTCTTTTGGAAAACTTAAAAAGAATGGCACTCTCAACCCGTTCCAAGGCTAAGGGTAAATACCTTAGTCTCTCTTTCGATAATGTTGAAGACTATAGAACTGTTCAAGCTTGTCTTATCAAAATTAATGTGCAATTTCACAGTTACGTACCTGAAGACGCAAAACCACTAAGAGTGGTTCTTCGGGGTTTACCCGTTAACACCCCTGTCCCGGAAATTCAAGATAACCTGGAAATTGATTTCCCGGGCATCACGGTGACCCAGATGTATAGGGGTCCCGTGAGTAACAAAAAATACATGCCCCTCTTTTATTGTTCGATTCCTCACCAAGAAGGTCTTGACAGCGTCTTTGAGATCACAGAATTATTAGAAACTGAGGTTAATTTTGAGAAGTATCGGGGGCGAAAGGGTCCATCACAGTGTCACAACTGTCAGGGGTTCTTTCACTCAAGCTTTGCGTGCAACCTACCTCCAGTGTGCCTTAAGTGCTCCGGAGGTCACATTACGAAGGATTGTGTGAATAGTTTCGATGAACCCTGTCGGTGTTGCCGCTGCGGATCCGATCACCCTGCTAACTATCGGAACTGCTCCAAGTTTCCAAAAACCACCCCCCCCCCCCATGAAAGGCAAAAATCTTAAAAGTAAAAATAGCAACCAACGTCAAATTGTAACTGTGAAATCAGATAGAACCTTCTCCAATAGGAAAGTTGAATCATCCCAATCTTTTAGGGAAGCTGCAATCGGACGTAAGGTCACCTTACCCCCCACCCCCTCCACCCCTCAAAATTCTAAAACTTCGGCCCGAGTTAAGGATGTCTTTTCGGCTGCCGAATTTATCCAAAATCTCATGCAATTCGAAACTAATTACAATGCAGACATTGTTTGCAATGCTTTTTCGGAATCCCTTCCGGCACTCCGCATGGCATCCACGGAGACTGACCGGATATTTATATTATACTCTAAAATTGTAACTTTATCCAAAATTGGTTAGGTGTCGCTATCAAAAAGATGTGCGCTTCCCCATTTTTAGATCTTTTCTTTTTACCATCATGTTCCCCGCTAATAGTAATTTGGACTCTTTCTCCATTGGTATATTTAATGCCAATGGGCTAAAAAGACAGGAAACTGAATTTCAAGCTTGGGTTTACAGTAACAATTTAGACTTCGTTTTGGTCAGCGAGACCCATTTTTTCCAGGGAATTGTCAACAAGGTTGCCAACTACGAGTTATTCAATGTAGACAGGGCTCGTAGGGGCACTAATGGCCCCAGTTGGGGCGGCACTGCTATTTATGTTAAAAGTGGATTTAACGTGACTCTCATCAATAATCCCCCTCTAAATTCCATCAAAGCTACTACTGTTGTTTTGAATTTTCCCACTATTCCAAATCTTCTTATAGCAGCCATATATGTACCTCCATTATGTGATAGAAACCTGCTGGAGCAAGACTTTTCCAGGCTAACTAACAATTTTCCAAATTGTATTCTTGCGGGTGATTTTAATACTACTCATCCCTCTTGGCACTGTAGATCTACGAATGGGTTTGGTTGCAAACTCAGGAGGTGGGTGGATCAAAATTTTGCGCAAATTATAGCGCCCCCCACACCCACTTTTCCACTTTCTAATAATTATCTTGATCTTGCAATCACCCGCAATTTCCCTTATCCTTACAGCATTCAAACGCTGAACGATTTAAATTCAGATCATTTGCCAGTAATCCTTCGGTATCGAGTTGACTCTTACAACCTAGACTTAGGTCGGCTTCTTCACACAAGGTGGGAGGATTTCACCTTCCTGCTCGAGCAGCGGGGAACTCCGTCCCTCGTCCCAGAGACAAAAGAGGAGGCGGAGGAAGCCATCAGTCAACTGGGTGACGTTCTCAGAGATGTGTTTGAACAGTGTTCTCAACCGAGAACCACTACTGTCGACACTCTCCGTCTACCGTTGGAGATCAGAAAATTGATTACTGAACGAAATCGTGCTCGCAGGATGTGGCAGGTCTATTGTTCTCAATATTTTAGGACCCATTTAAATCAACTGCACAGGAGAGTCAAGGCTGCTATCTCCAAGTTTAGAAGTGAACGCTGGAACACTTTTGTTGAATCACTTTCAACAGAAGACAACATAATTTGGAAGGCTGCTTCCCGCATTCGTAGGACACGAACACACATTCCGGCTATTACTAGCCCTACTTGCCCTAATGGCATGGCATATACAAACACGCAAAAGGCTGAAGCTATCGCTGAAAGTCTTAGAAGTCAGTTTACACCCAATTCTGGAATGGACAACCCACGGGTTGCCGCTGTGTTGGGGACCACAGTTCAAATTTTTTTAAACACAGACACACCTAACACACTACCCCCGGCCACACCTTCTGAGGTTCGGGAGTATATCTCAGGCTTAAAAAAGAATAAGTCTCCGGGTGAGGACCGCATCTCTACTAATATGTTAATTAACCTACCCCATAATTTCATTCTTTATATTGTAATTCTAATTAACTGCATGATGAATCTCAAAACTTTTCCAGATTGCTGGAAAAGGGCCATTGTTGCCCCCCTACCCAAAAGTGGGGCGGCCGACAAACATGATCCTGCCAGCTTTCGACCTATATCTTTATTATCCTGTCTATCTAAAGTTTATGAGTATGTTCTTGTCAATCGCCTCAAGGAGTTCTTAAATTCTAATGAAGTGCTTATACCGGAGCAATTCGGTTTTCGCGCACGTCATTCAACAACTCATCAGTTGTGGAGGGTGTCTGAACTTCTTCACGATGGCATTAGATCTGGCGGCGTGACGGGAGCAATTTTTCTCGATGTGCAGAAGGCCTTTGACAAGGTCTGGCACATCGCTCTTATCTTTAAACTTATTGCGCTCGGAGTACCGGGCCAATTAATTAAAATCTATAACGACTACTTTCAACTTAGATCCTTCATCGTTAGAGTGGGAAGTTCTTACTCTAACCCTCAACTTATCTCCAGCTCTGTGCCGCAAGGCTCCCTCAGCGGTCCCACCCACTTCAACATTTACGTCAATGATATTCCAAAAGAGCCTGATATCGACTTAGCAATATTTGCCGACGATACTGCCATGCATAAACAACATAAACATGCACAAACAGTGTTCTCTAGACTTCAAAATTATTTAGATATACTTTCGATCTGGTTAAGGAAATGGAAAATTAAAGTGAACAGTGCCAAAAGTGCCGCCATCTTCTTCACCAATCAACGTTTCACCCCAGACGATAATCTTAACTTTAAATTGAACAACGAAAACATTCCCTGGAAGACTGAGTATAGATACCTAGGACTTAACCTAGATTCCAAATTAACATGGTGCCAGCACATGACTGAAATTCTGGGGCGTGCTGACCGCGCCATGGGCTCCCTTAATCCCCTTTTGGCTTGGAACAGCCCCCTGTCAATCAAATATAAATTGTTACTGTACAAATCAATGATCAGACCAATTATGACTTATGGTTCTGCAATCTACGGTAGTGCTTCAAAATTCCAACTCAATAGAATTCAACTATTTCAAAATAAACTCCTGCGTAGGTTCACCAAGGCGACCCGCTATGTCCGAAATGACGTCATTCATCGTGACCTCAAAATTAAACCTGTCTTTACAGAAATCAAAAAACTTACGTTGAAGTTTCACAGGTCAATCCCAGCCGTGAGGAATCCTGCGTTAGATGCCATCCGTCGTTATGACGCAAGAGTGGGGAGGAACCGGAAACGGCCCCTCGCTATTCTCACTCGGGATGACGACTTCGTCCCATGCTCCAAAACATCCAGGAGGAACCCATCTGGTGTAACTTAAACGCAGAATTCCCCGGGAAAATTCTATCTTTTCCCTAGATTGAAAGAAACTTTCATCTAGAATTGGCTTTCCCACATGACGTCATGCAGCAAACTGTTCATTGTCAACAGCCGCGAATTTCAACTTTCCTAACTTAAGTATTTTTTCTCTTTTGTATTTCATATTTATTTATTTAGAGCTTCCTTTACTTTATAGTTTTTAAGTGTTTATGGGTGCTCTTTACTTTTCAAAATTTTAGATTATTTCAACAGTTCGGTACTTCCACCCAGGGAGAGGTTAGGTTCGCTTACCTTATTCCCAACCGGCCTTGGGGTGTTTGCTCACTGCACCCCGGCCATTTATTCCTTTCACCCCCAATTTCGGATCTTTTGACCGGGGTACTCTGGCACCCTGGTCACAAAAATCATGACCCAGTTTTATAGTTAATTTGGAAGTTACTTGTCTTTTTAGCTTTTAATTTTAATCTTAACTTATCCCCATTTTCGATCTCTGCCAATGCCAAAATGCAATTTGCAATAGCAGTGTTCTCTCGATGTCTAGTACCACAAAGCCTTTTTCAAGGCTGAACGGTTTGTGCGAAAGCCGGGAGACCTGCGACCTGTAATGCGCAATAGGCTTGACATCAAAATTAGTGAGCTATGTGGCCCCCTTTTTTTTGTATAAGTTCTTAGAAAAGTTAGTTAGGCTTGGATACCTTATGCTATAGCTTTCTGTGCTCGTTGGTACTCTACTGCCTTTGCATTTTCCGTTTTTTGCCGACGCCAGTTGGTGAAGTGACATCGAAGTATAGGGCAACCAAAAAATTCTTGGATGCCTTATGCGCCCCTTTTTTATGGAGGTTATATTTAACCTCGTGCTTCCAACTCTGGAATGGCCCTCGGGACTCCACCAGAGCTTCCAAATTATACTTTTAGGCCGTGCATTGTTTCGAAATTCATTCTTAGTTCGTTTTCATCTTTAGTTGGAGGTTACGCGTGGCGGCGTTGCAAGCCGCGTTGGCACTCCTTAAGCACAGCGATGTCATGTCAAAAAAAATATTTTTCATTATCCAATTTTTTGGTATCTCATTTTAAATTTTAAATTTCTTTTTAATTTTTTAAATGGCCGCCATTTTGAAACAAGATGGCGGATGAAGCTGGACAACGAACTCGGTCGAAATATTTGTATGTACTATGTACACACTAAGGTACATCCAAATCGGTTCATAAATACGCCCGTTATCACGTGACGAAATTCAGGACGTTTCAAAATGTCAGCCACGCTAGAAATTCAAAAGTCCTTCCGGCCAATGCCGGGAGGAAAAGGTAGCTTTCAAATTCCTTATTTTAAAAAAGCCAACTTATATTATTCAAACACACGAACCTCAATTTAGTGGAAACCGAATATAGGAGATTCAATACTAATTTTTATCAATACTAAATCATTATGAATGAGAATTTTGAGAAATCAGTCAGCTTTATGCAAGCTGCTTTTATTTAAAGTAACTTATATTTCGTTGAGATGTTGATGTATACTATTCACATGCCTTCTTACATGGTAATAGGCGAATACGTGTGTTATCGCGTGACAAATACAAGATCGTTTCAAAATGTTAGCCATACTAGAAATTCAAAGTGCTATAATTCAACCATTTTTTAAGATATAAAGAAAAGAACAAATTTTCAGAAAAAAATCTGATCCGGAATCTTTGTATCAAGGCCAAACACATAAAAAAATCTTTTTCATTTTCCAATTTTTTAATACCTCATTTTAAATTTAAAATTTAATTTTTTTTTAAATGGCAACCCTTTTGAAACAAGATGGCGAATGGAGCTGGCCAACGAACTCGGTCCAGACATTGGTATGTACTATGTACAGACCAAGTTACATCCAAATCGGTTCATAAATACGCTTGTTATCGCGTGACAAAAATCAGGTCGTTTTAAAATGTCAGCCACAATAGAAATTCAAAATGCTATAACTCAGCCATTTTTTTAAAATATAGACGAAACAAAAACTGTTCCGGAATCTTTGTATTAAGGTCAAACACATACGAAAAAAATCTTTTTCATTTTCCAATTTTTTGGTATCTCATTTTAAATTTTAAATTTTTAAATTTTTTTTAAATGGCCGCCATTTTGAAACAAGATGGCGGATGAAGCTGGCCAACGAACTCGGTCGAGATATTTGTATGTACTATGTACACACAAAGGTACATCCAAATCGGTTCATAAATACGCCTGTTATCACGTGACAAATATCAGGACGTTTCAAAATGTCAACCACGCTAGAAATTCAAAAGGCTATAACTCAGCCATTTTTTAAGATATAGACGAAACAAAAACTGCTCCCGAATCTTTGTATCAAGGTCAAATACATAAGAAAAAAATATTTTTTCAATATTGAATTTTTTGGTATCACATTTCAAATTTAAATTTTTCTTAAAAATTTAAATGGCTGCCATTTTTAAACAAGTTGGCGGATGAAGTTAGCCAACGAACTCGGTCGAGACATTGGTATGTACTATGTACAAACGAAGTTACATCCAAATCGGTTCATAAATACCCCTTTTATCGCGTGACAAAATTCAGGACGTTTCAAAATGTCAGCCACACTAGAAATTCAAAATGCTATAACTCAGCCATTTTTTAAGATATAGACGAAACAAAAACTGCTCCGGAATCTTTGTATAAAGGTCAAATACATAAGAAAAAAATATTTTTCCATTTTCAATTCTTTGGTACCACATTTCAAATTTAAAATTTTTAAAAATATTTTAAATGGCCGCCCATTTGAAACAAAATGGCGGATGTAGCTGGCCAACGAACTTGGTCGAGACATTGGTATGTACTATGTACATACCGAATTACATCCAAATCGGTTCATAAATACGAGAGTTACAGTGTGACAAAGGTCAGATATATATATATATATATATATATATATATATATATATATATATATATATATATATATATATGTATATATATATATATGGATATATATATATATATGTGTCAAAATTGAAAGGAGGGTGGTTTCGGGGTCTGTGAGTTATGATCGATGAAAATATACCAAAATTTTTTGAAATCACTTTCCTCCGAACGGCTGCAATAGCTAGCTTTTTGTAATGAAAGCTACCTAAAAGAACTATGACCATAACTGTAGTTCTAATTAATACAATAAAAATAACTCAGAAATTGTACGTCTAATGTGGCTAATAATGTGCGTTCGTACTATAGCTAGTTTTATAAATATTGAGATCTTGTTCAACAGCTGTTGCACTCTTATGCAAAAATGCATTAAGTGCAAATGCAAGACCTTTGATTTTGTCGAAATGATCAAAAACATCGCCTTTTTCAAAGTACAAAACACGAACAATATGCAATTAAGATCTTTTTTCCCCTTTCTGCCTATAGTTTATAACATTAACTACATTATCCAGAAAAATAAATGTTGCATGCGATTAAGTGCTGCGCGCATGATAATATTCTAAATTATGCATATAGAAAACAATTTGTGAACAAAATAAAATCATAACACACCTACTTCTAACTTAAAACCAAAATATACAAAAAAAGTTTTGTTTAAAATTTAATTTTAGTACAAAACTTAAAAAAAATTCAAAAATTTCAAATTTTTCAAGTGCAAAAAAATAAATAACCAAGATATGTGAAGTTTTTTGGTTTTAGCCATTAAACGATAAAGAAACCCATATTTGGTTAATTTGTTATAAGCTGTAGCGAGTATAGTTTGAAGTAACAGTGCGTGCAATCCCCACATTTACTAATCTGAGAAAACGCTTTTTAAAGTTTCAATATCTACGGACATTCAATGATACTCACCATCTATAAATGATTATAGCTCACGAAATAATGCAGATTTTTGAATGGTGTTATTTGCATATTGTTGAGAAATTTTAAAACATTCACAATAAAACAAAAACCGAAAACCGATTTTTTGAATGTTTAAAGGTCCCGTGCCCCCTTAATACAAAATTTATTAAAATTACATATATTAAATTCAGTAACACGGAAATACTAGGACTCCATCTTAAAAAGAACTTCCTCACCGTTGCAACCTAGAATCATTACCTGCCATGGGATATCATTGAATTAATTACGTATGATAACATTTAATACAACGAAGAAAACTTTTATTGGTATATTTTTAAGTTTTGATTGGATTTTCACAAAATTTTTAATGACTCGACAAAATTCTGTAACGATTATACATGTTAAAATTCAAATCCTTCTGTTGGGTAGCTTTTTCGCTCTTATATCCGACAGACGGAACGGACCAGACGATGAGTATGGGTACTAAATATTTATATAATTATGAACACACCTAAAAAGGGAAAGTGTCATTTTATTTCGTATAAAATTCTTTATAGCTGTATGTGGTGCATTTCATCACTAACAGTTATCTACATAATAAAATTAAACCTAACTTTTGGAAATTTAATAGCAGCACCGTTGTTTTCTTGCATGTTTAAGTTCCCCATGTCGAATATATGGAAATACAAACTGTCTTTAATTTTGAATGATACATTGGTGAGATGTAAATTATTGGAAAATGAACCAATCAATTGAAAATAATACCTGCGCCAAAAGTTATTACAGCAAATGTAAAAGCCTAAAAGCCTGAATAAACAAACCGACTAGTTTCGTACGCACACTAACGGAGACAGTCCCAAGATCTGTATTTATTTTCGCAAAAAAAAAAAAAAAAAAAAAAAATGAAATATGCGCTTGATAAACAAACAGTTATCAGGTATAACTAAAGCAGGTACTTTCATAAAAATGATAATATATAAATATTTATTTTACCTTATTTTTAAACTTATGAAACATTTCGCGCTAAATTGCAGATGACTCAAAAGCACATTTAGAAAAAATATGTTTTTGGAAAAATTGATTATTAATACATAATGCGGTTATTAAAAAATAAACAGAAACATATATTTATTTCGTTACCAAACAATGTCCAAGGTCGAACCCCTCCGTCCCCTACGTAAATGTTCTTTCATTTCTAACTATACGTTTTTAAGTTTTAGTAGAAATATAAAATCGGCTTTCTTAAGAGGCCATACTTAAGAATAATGTTGAATTTTTTTTTTCTGCACTTCATGTATGTTAAATATAGCGAGTGAGGCGATATATTAACCCCTTCCTGCATACTGTGACATATATGCCACATACTGAATTTACTATAGTTCTGCAGTTGTTTTTAATCGCAGAAGTTCCATTCTTCTTTGTTTAATACGTCAGCGGATGAGGCATGTTATGCCAACAGGTGCTGCCTCCTTTCGCGCAGATTTTGGCACCAGAAAAGAGGCGAACGGTGAGAATTTATAGTTCTTACTTTGTGTTGCTCGATAGAGAATATTTTTGTTGTTATTGTGTGGAAAAATGAAGAAGAATGGACAGAAATAAATACAGCTGTGTTTGTAAGTATCCTCTGAATAATATATCATGATGGTAACACATTGTAGAAATGCTAGCGTATATAGTACATAAAAATCGTTACGTGCCACATATGTCACGCCATGCATTATCGGGTAATATTTTTCCATAGTGGTTGAAATATGTATTTGTTTATTCACCATCAAAAATGCAAAGTGTCACTTTGTCTGAACAATGACCGAAATTGCTTTGCCAAGTTTCACACTGAGTGTAGGGTCCAGGGTCAGAACTAAGGAGGGGCAGAAGGGGTACGTGCCCCGTGCGCCAGGGCGAAGGGATGCCAAATGAAGATTTTGTTTGCCGATTTTTCTCACATCTTTGTTTAGCACGGTTTTGTTAAAATCATCCTGCCTAGAGTATGCCAAAGCATAGAAGAATCAAAAGATAATATCGCATAAGGATCCTGTATAAAGCGGAATTTGTTTTCGATTCTTGTCGATTCCGTTTTCAAGATTTTAATGAATCAATATTTTGCAAAGCAGATTGTTCAGTATTACATATTTTAAAATAAGTCGACTATTAGAAAATTAGTGGAATTCTCTTTGTAAATATATTTTTGCGGAGGAGGGGGGTGGGGGCGCCAAAATCCATGTTTGCCCCGGGTGCAAAAAAGACTAGTTTCGGCCAAAAATATGTATCGGTTACTGTAGCCTGTAGTTTTAAACCGAACATGTATCAGGTACTGTAGAATGTAGCTTTTCAATAAACGATACATGTATCAATTTCTGTAACTTCATTTTTCAATAAACGTTATACGTATTACTGTAGGCTGAAACACACATACACAAATAGATTTCATATGTTCTTTCTCTATATATTTTGAAGTATTAAGAGTTGTATGCAAGTTTTAATGCTGATTTCACTACTATGGAATAGTAGTCGCTAATGCATGGTATGACATATATGGCACGAACTTAAATCGGTTAAGGTGGATTTGAAAATTTCGAATTTTGAGTGATTTTTGATCATGTTACATTAATATTTAGCAAACTTTAAAATTTTTCTGCATGCAGGAAAAAAATCATGCAGAAAGGGGTTAACGGATTTACAGTATTTCTTATTACTTGACTGTAATTTCCTTATTATCTCAGTTAAATGTTTGGTATTTAGATTAAGTTTAAACAAAAGATAAAGACTATTGGAGATAAATATGAGAAATATAATTAAAAGCATTAAAAAATAAAATATCAGGTCAGCTTCTGCCTTTCATTCGCAGCATGGAATTTGAAGAGAAGATGATTATAAAACTTCGTTTCTTTATAATGCTGTACAATTGATAAAAAATTAAATTGTTAAGATTAAAATGAGGATGAATTGGCAGAAACTTTCCGTAAAACAGAATTTTCGCAGTATTGCAATTTTTAATCGCTAATCAAATATGATTACATACAGGGTGATGATAGATCAGGAAAAAAAGAAGACAAAAAAAAAGAGCCAGTATCTTTTTACAGAGAAATTTGACTTTCTAAATTGAGCGATTAAAAAAAAACGAGTTCTTCTATAAGAAAATACTGGTGATTCACCTTTTCTTGACTTTTTTTTTACTGATCTGTTGCCCACCTGATTAGCGTGAAATAATATCTTTTTAACATTTCTGTTACAGTGTTTATTATTTAACCTCATACTACGCAGCGATGCACATATAAAATCAATTAAAAATGAACCTGTAATAAATAAATTAAGCTCCAGAATTAAGAGAGTTGAGATAATTTAAGAGATAGTCGATTAAAATTAATAAAATAGAATCAACGAAAGTTAAATTTGTACTTAAATTGTAATTGTAAAAAGGATAAAAATATATAAGTAACGGATTACTCTTTAAAATTTTTAATATCTAGCTCTAAATATGAGTATAAAAACGTAATTCTAAAAGAATAATTTGTGCAGTGTACGCTTACGATTCATAACTTTATAAAAATGTCCAAAACGTTGCATCAATTATAAATATTTTTAGAGTTGATTTTAGAGATCTATTTGAGTTATTTCCCACTACATTTGTCCCCATTGTCAGCATTTTCCCACAGCTTTCAAACAAAGTTCATCTGTACTTTAAAAAAATCGTGGAATCCAAAGCTGCACATTTTTTGTATCATTTGAAACTGTACAAATACTTAAAAATAAAGCGTACAAGTACTTAAAAAAACCTCGACACATATTAAAATTTAAGTATAGTGAAGACCATTCGGAACCTGCACTGTGGGAATAAACATTAATTTGATATCGTCAAGTAGAAAGAAATCTCGAAATCCGCTTAATCCATTACCCGTTGGTGTTGCGTTCACGCAACGGTCAAAATAGATGAACATATTTAACCCTCTCGCTGCGTAATTGTTTTATCAAAATAGCTTCAAAAATTGCGTACTTAATTTCGTCACGACGAGCGTCTTTTAAGAATTTTTATTCTTTTGCCACCGGTTTTACAAAACAAAAATTTTCGTCTGATTTAATCGGGAAAATGCTCTGATTAGATAAGGCAAATTTACAATAAAAAGTAACTGGTGGGAATGATCAAGGCGGGTTAATTGGACGGAGAAAATGCATCCCCGATGAAATCTCGAGTTGCGCAAATTTTGCTACTTTTACGTTGCCCGAGAAACTCTCAGGTTACGCATCGAGAGGATTAATATTTTTACATTCCACCACTATTTTTGAATAAAAAAGTTGGCTTTACTTAAAGACATAAAATTTTGAGATCATATAAAGCGAAAATTATCTTTCAGAGTTTTTGGTGGCAAACAATGTTCTGCGAAAAAGTTGAATATTTCAACTTTATAGTTTTGACGGTTAATGGGTTAAAAGAACACTGTCATTATGTAATTAATCAGGAAATTTCTAAATCTTCTATTGCCAAGTACTCTTGGGATTCCTGCCATAGTTTTCATTTTCAAAATGCTAAAATTATCTTTTAATGCCAACTAGGGGATCGTACCCGGGCTTCCCGGGTTAAAGAATACGGGTGAAAACTTTTTTAATTGAAAAGTAATAAGTTTTTAATATGCAATAAATTTTTTAGATTGACCATTTACATTAAAGAAGCATTTCTCATATGGAAAGTATGAATTATACAATCAAATAAATTTTTGAAATTTATCAAAAGCGATATTTTCTTATTAGCCGCATGCTAAGAGTTATTTGACTAAGATTTTGCTACTTATGGTATCCTTTCATATTCTGATAATTTCAGAGCTTATACATATCTGGTAAATTTGTGTTTTATTTATAATATTTTATTTAGTTATTCATATGGAAGTTTTTTTTAATGGATATTAGCCGAAAGAAAATGATGAACTTTTTATTTTGTTTAAATGGCAAACGAATTAATCTTTCGTAAACGAGTTCCACGCGATATAGATAAATTAAAAAATATTTCATGCTTTAAAAAATTTTTTAAACCATAGACAATCAGTAAACTGAGATGAACTTTGCAAACAAATTCCATTTAAAAACAAAATCCTATTTGGTGATCTAAAAATTTAAATTGTACGATTACAAATATGTTATATTTGTGTTTTTTCAATATTATTCTTTTATTTGTTCATAAAAGAAGTATTAATTTCATTAATTTGTCTTTCACAAATATGTTAGATTGGTGTTTTTTTAATATTATTATTTTATTTGTTTATAAAGGAAGTATTAATTTCGTTATGCAAAAATAGACAGAAATAAATGCTGAAAAATGCTTGTTGCTTTATGTGCAAAATGTTTATTATTATTATGTATTGAAACCGGCACGTGATAAGATTAACTTCAAAAAATCATGTTTAAAAATTATTTTAGAAAATATAATACATCAGTCAATGAATACAGTTTTTAAACAAATTGCATTCGAAAGTAAATTTTTTTCCCTATGCGACGAAAATTGAAAATGGACAATGGTCAGAAGATTAAAAAATTGCAGTACCGAAAATTTCAAGATTGAAATTTGATCGTGAAATGTTGCCATTCGCAAAATGACGTCAGCGTCACGCACAGATACGTTTGTTCTTTATAATATAGATACTTAATCAGTGAAATATAATAAAGATCAGTCATTAGGATGTGGTTATCAATTTAGGCTCTTATGCTAGGATTTCCGGAATGAAAATAGCAATTTTCACCTTCTCAAAATTTGCATACGCACTTCTCATATCCATATTCATCATTTTTTTAAAATTTGCATTTCCTTTCATCATTTAAAAATCATTTTAACTCAAAACTTGAAGTCTCGATTGTCAGCAACATCTTTTACTTGAGCAGACGCACTCTTTACTTGAGATTCTAATCTCAATTCCGGAGAGTAAAAATTTCCGTAATTTATGTGGTTTTTATCTGACGCATTTGTGTTAAAATGTTTAGTTTTATCTAAGAAAATGATCGTTTTCTTTTAAATATGACTTCATTTTCACTTAAATAAGCATTTCGCTTAATGTCTGAAACTTAGTATCAGTACACATGCAGAAGGAAAAACAATATAGAAAATTTATGAGGAAAAATGCGTGATTTCAAAAGCAGTATGTCATTTTCCGTTATTATGCCCCCAATATAATATTCTCCTCCTAATGAGATTTTACGCCACAAAACCCTATACAACAATTTTTATCAGCAATTTTGAATTTTTATCAGATAATAGCATGAATAAAGTTAAAAATACCTCATTATTTCTCTGTTGTTTGCAATAATGAAAGCTATCTAATTTTCCTCATTTTGAAGAAATTTCATAAAATGCTCTTAAAATTAAAAGTGGGGATATTAAAAAAAAAAAAAAAAAAAAAAAAAAAAAAAAAAAAACAGATGCTGCGATCACTTGTACAAAGGAAGAGCTTTCAGTTAAAAAATATATATATATATTAGTAAAATTGGTTCAGCAGAAGGATCAGGGCAAATGACTGAAAAACACACTTGTGTTTTAAATAGATAGATTATATAAAATTAGGAAAAATTAAATTAAGCAAATTATGTTATTTTGATAAAATTATAGTAGAATGTCCTAAAGAATAGCATTAAAATTTTATTATTCCTGAGAATTATCGACAAAAAATTCAGGAACACGATATTATTTTAAACCACGAATTATTTGTTTGCTTCTCTAACTCGGCGAAGCAAATCCATCCAGGCGAGAAAAACCAATTTCTGTTATATAAATCGCTATTACTTGCATGTCAACTCTCTTTTATAAAGACATTCTAAATTTTTGTAAAACATCGCGTTTTATCAGTGTCATTTTACCATTCAGTATCATTTTCACCTGTGAAGAATTTCAAAGCAGCTGGGCTGTGAAAATGACGCACTTCTACAAAACATAATTCAGGTTTAAGAATTAAAATACACACTTTCTTATAAAATGACGTCATTTGCATCCGCTAAAGCAATCGACTTTTACAATCCAGTCTTAAATTTCGTCTATAGAAATGTGTGCATATGACGTCATTATCACAGAATAACAGGCAACATCCTTGACATAGCCCATATTTTAATTTCAACTTTTTTTTTCAGGTTTTATGAGAAAATGGCAACAGAAAGATAGAGTATCTCCTATTTTTGACTATTTTCCGTTTACTCTCAATGACTTTCAATAGAAATGAGGTACTTTTGTTGCCACGATAAGAAAAATCGTATGAGAAAATACAAAAAAATTAATATCTCAAAAATAAATTGAGATACAGCTTTCAAACAAATTGCATTTAAAACAGCATTTTTTTCCTTATACGACAGTGTAAAAATTTAAAATGAGCGATATTTTAGAAGTTTAAAAATTTTCAGTAGAGAAAATTGCAAAACCAAAATTTTATTTCAAATTTCAAAGTGTTGCCATTCGCAAAATGACGTATGCGTTACGCACAGATATGTTTGTCCTTTATAATATAGATAGTATCGCTGAAATGGGCTTTCTTGTAAATTTAGCTATTTATCTTAAACGGGAAGTTATTTTTAATGATAAATGTGATTCCACAATGGTCTCTGCAGCTAAAAAAAAAAACCTTTTCAGTACTACCACATAATTTATTTTTTGTATTAATTAATATTAGCCTGTTTTTTATATTTTATTTATTTATTTATTTATTTTTTCATTTCATGTGTTACCATATTTTAATATATGTGTGTTTTTCATTTTATTATAATTTATTTTTAATTTTATTTTCATGGGTTTTTTTTCCCAATTAGCTTTTTTATTCCCTTTTTACTCTATGTTCTTTTGTTTTGATGATACACTTCTGTGATTCGACGTTGTCTTCTGCTTTCCTATTGGCTGTTCATTTTTATTTTTATTAGATGATTCTTCAGCTTGTTACCTTTTCCTTATTTCTAATTTCAGTCTTGCTGCTGCTTTCATAGTAGAAGCACGTCATATTTGCGCCCGACGAAGAAAAACTCAGATCTTTCTAAAGACCTAGCACATTTAAAAGTTTTCTATGGTGTTTTAAGAAGATCTATTAGTTCTTTTTGTCAAGTAGACATTCATAATTTCTAAGTTTTACATTAACATTAGCATATAGAAAGTAATAAAATAGCTACAATCAGGGGCCTTGCTAAGGGGGGGGGGACGGGGGGAGGCTCCTCCCCCCCCCAAACATTCGTGAATGTTATTACAAACTTAGTCGGCAAATAATGTTAAAATTTTAATAAAAACTATAATATATTTTCCATTTTTGATAGACTACGCAAAAATTACAAAACTAATTGGGAATATTATTAAACTTTTAACAAATAAGAACTATATTACATTTTCTAACTGTGGTAAGTTGGTAAAATTATAAAACGAGTTGGCAAATACTGAAATTTGACTAAGTTGGCAAAATTATAAAACGAGTTGGCAAATACTGAAATTTGACTTGGCAATTTAAGGTTGTCTCCCCCACCAATAAAAAGTCTTAGCGATGGCACTGGCTACAATATCTGTTGTAAAGTTCTTGGAGGTCCAAAATTACGACCAAAAGTTGGCAAATTTGAAAATGTTTAATAAATTTCTAATATTTGTTTAAATATATTGCTGTAATCTGTTTTGTAATTCCTTTCTCAAGATAGCATCTTTTTTGAATAACGTGATATTTTCATAATAAATCGTGTATCACTATTGAAGGGAAGGAGGGGAGCTACCGCATAAAATAAATGAAATGCAATGTCCACAAAATACGGCTATCATAATAATGGAATTCTGCCCACTCGCTCCCTTAAAGGGCTACAAGTTCAAAAACACAGCGAATGTCGCCCGCCTACAAAGTGTTACACTTTTATAATGGGGACGTATAAGTTATATCTGTAATCATTACATTTAGGTTTCTGTACTGATTACATATAAGATCAAATAATTTTGATAATCAACAAGTGACTTTTTCGGCTTATAGTTTTATCCACGTCAGCGCTTCTGGCGAAATCCTTGATGTCACAAGACACTATGTCAAAGGAGTTTATTCAGAAAAGTACTTGCAATTCAAAATTTACTATAATTGCAATAGTGTATTATAACCGTACAATGCATGTAAATAATTAATACTAAAGAAGTGAAAATTTTCCTGAAAAATCGTTTCCATGGACTATCACAGCACTAGTTTGTTCCCCACACTCGATCTATAAAAAGGATTTAAAACTATTTTTTTCACGGTATATTATTTATTTTTAAGTCTGCACCTTTTAAATCTAATCTCAACTTTAACTTCAGAGAGTAATTTTGTTTATTTAGTTTTATTTTATAAACAACTACAATCACAAAAACTTAAATCACGTCCGTGGACATAAAGTCCATGCCTGTTAAACAGCTCAACAGATGGCTAATTCCCATTGTAGAATGCGTTCCAGATATTGCGTAATTCAGAGAATCGGAATTCACATCAGAAAATCATAATAGTAAATTTAGGTTTATTTAATAAAGTAAAGTCTGTTATTAAATAAAGCAAAAATTTCTATTTTAAATTCCTGGTGTGAATACGAAATATGAGAATAATAAAATTCACTAAATGGGGAACACTGATGGTAGTACAAATGCTACCACAAGCAATAAAGGGTTAATGTGACAGAGTAGCTTGTTGGTCACTTTGAACACAGCAATGCTTTGCAAGTGTTAGCAGAACATTTTTTTCCCACAAAAATGTTGTGAAAAAAATCATGAACAGCACACCCTCAGTTTCTTAGACGTGATAAAAATAGGTAATTAAAATAATTGTAAAGTTAAACAGAATACTATGTAATATTAATTACACAGAATTTATTTGATTATCAGGAACAATATTGGCATGAAGTTTAATAGGTTTAAAAGAATTAATAAAATAAATTTTTTACCTTTAATTTAGAAAAGGAAAATCAAAATTCAGCATTGAAAAAGTTCGTTTTTCAGAGTAAGATCCTTTCTATATTTAAACTAAGTAATCGTTTATTTGTACTTATTCAACGGCAACAACCCTTAGTTTATAATTTCCAAGCAAAAATAAAACCAATATTTTATTGTGTGTAATTATTAAAATCATTTGATATTTTTTAGTAATTAATTTGCATGTATAGTCGAAACCGGTAAAGACGCTCATGGTTAACACTAGAAAGACGGGCATTTTTTACTCAAGTTTTATAAAAAATATTTAACACCAGAATTTTTAGCCCTTTTTTCCCTTTGCATTTTTTCAACTTATTTTATAAAGAAATTTTCAGTTCGAACCGAAATATATCCATATGTTGGGGCCAAAATGGCCCCGCACCGTCATTCCAGTGTTAATACGCAATCCCGTTTAATACGCAAATATTTTTCGAATGCTTGAACATCACCCATAAGGCTAATGAAAAAAAAATCGCACTTAATACGCGACCGGTTAGTACACGATCCCGCTTAATACACGATAAATTTCCCGTTCTTTGAGGGGGTAAAATTCACACTAAAAGCGCGAATTCATTGATCAAGATGTGATTTCCTTCTCTCTTCTAGAGTGTTGCGCATTTAGCAGATTTTTTTAAAATTATTATTCAAATAAAGAACGCTTTTTCCGAATAGTATTATTTACTTTATTTAATAACATATTAATTAAGGCGAAATTACTAATCGGAAATAGTAGTAGATATTTGAATAAAACAAAAACCTGCTAAATTATCAAAACTGCAATTCTTCTTTGATCCCGCCTCCTAACATTCTTTGTCACTCGTGGTTCGTGTATGTTTTTACTGTAGTAGAGAAATATAGACGAATTCAGGTTACTCAGATGCTTCACAAAGATTATTATGATTAGAGATGATCATAACTCTTGTTAGTGTAGTTTTAAATGCATGTTAAATCACTACTGTTGCAATGCACATTATGAACAACAAAAAATGAACTTCATAAAGATTACGACTGCGGTCAGATATTTCTCAATTCTTTTATGTTTTCTTCTTTACTTTTTGCTATGCTAATAATATTTTTTACACAAAGATTATTAAGGATAGTTTTTCTTATATCAATAAATATATTAAATTTAAAAAATAAAAAAACCCGACTGCGTAAACAGCGAACGAATTCATTATTTCTCATCAATGTGAAACTATTTTTTATATTACTTAGCTATTTTTTTTATTTACTTGTATTGATGACTTTTAAGTTGTGTTTAATTGTTAGTTCCTATCTATAAACACTGTTTTGATGAGCCCTATGGATGTCTATGAAGGTTAGAATTGCAGTAAAGCTAGAGATCCTACCTACACAACTTCCAGGCTGTGTGAAATTTAAACGGAGCTTCTGACTGTAAAATAGTCAATGAAACATCGTTTTCATTTTGAAAGACATATCCAATGATATGCCACTCAATAGGGTGCATAAAAATATTTTTTCGTCTCTACCACCATTTTTTATTTTACGGTCGCCATTTTGAATTTATAAAAACAAAACATAGCCTATAACCATCGGGCTGTTAAGACGAATCGATAGAGACCGCATTCAAAAAAATCCATGCAGCCGTTGGGATGTTTCGAGGGTATAAAGAAATCCGCATACCCAGAAACGCATGAAACACATAACCCTTCTTGGATGTCGGGTAAAAAGGATAGATTCTAATGGTACGCATTTTTACAAGTACTAAATATAGTTTTAACAAGTAAGAAAAATCATGCGTTTAGCATAGATTATGAAAATATTTCCAACACTTCCTGAATGCTTTAACAAAACTTCGTTATTTAGAGAAATAAGGTATGTAAGAGAACTAAGTAAACCTTTTAGAAAACGCATGAAACATTTCAAATTCTGATTTCTGGAGTTTCCGTATATAGCCAAATATGTATTCCAATTCTTTTGAACAGCCCTGTATTTGATATGTAGGCTGATATATATACTATATAAAGTGAAAATTTAGTTTAGCAAGAAAACTCATAACAGATTGAAATTTCTCTTTCAGCAATTTATACTAATAGATCAAAACATACTTGTATACATTTGTACAGCCGTGTAGTTAACCTAGTACCTTTATTACACGCCACTATTTAGCTAAAGTTTAATTCAAAGTAAAACACTCTTAAAACTACTGAAATCACATTTCCAGAAATTATCATTTATAGACGGCCATGTATCCAATTCTTTGCGTGACCCTGTATATCCTTTTATCTATGTTCGACAAACATTTCTTAGTAAACCAAATGCAGTTCTGCGTAAAAATGCATAACTCATTTAAAATCCACCTTTAAGCAATTTTCAATCATACCCAGTAACCATTACGAAATATTTTGTGTAGCCCTGTATATGAATTACAACATTTATACACACAGTATACTATGCATAAATATAGTGAAACATAAAAGCACATAACATATATAAAAATACATTTCCAGCAATCATCGCTACTGTACAGTACTTCGGATACAATATAGTATCCGAAATCTTTTGTGTGTCCCTGTAAATGCTATGCACTTCGTATTATACATGAAATAAGTTATAGTAAACCTCAGCGACGTATATCAATTTCATTATACATGAAATAATTTAACATAATTAAAATACGCCGCAACCAATTCCCTCCACCCCTATATCGTTCTGTAACGGAATTATTTTGTGTGGCCCTGTAAATGAATAATAACTATTCTTTGCATCGTGTATTCTACAGAATGTATATTTTAGTGCACTTGATATATGCATATGAATTTTATTATGTTTGAAAGCATGTAACATCATTAAAAATAATTTTAAACGATTTTTCACATAACGAAAACTTTTGACTGTCCTTGTAAATGAACTAAACATGATAGAACCTTTATTTGAAATAGGGATCGTGCTATGGTAGAGGTTACTAACATCCAAAAATTTCAGAACGATCCGACTATATTTACGAGAGTTAGAGCGCGGACAGACGGACAGGCAGACAGACTAACCGAAGTCATAAACACTTTTCAACTTTGTTGGAAAGTGTTAAAAATTGGACTGAGCTTCAAAAATATAATATTTTTTCCTTTGTGTTAAAAATATTAGCCTAGCCGAAAAACTATTTTGTTTAATATCCTCCTGAGACCCCGCGTCCATTCTATTGGACATTTTTATTTTTTGTATAAAATACTTAATTTCAGTTGGAACTTGTAAATACTTGCTGCCCATTATACTAGATAGTCTAGTACTGCTATCTGTACGCCGAAATAATAAAAATATTGCATCTAAATATGTATTTTAATCATTTGCAAGAGGCAGGGAACAAGAGAAAGACTGTTGAAGGTAAGCTGACAGTTTTAACGCTACTTTTATATAGATTTTAAAAATATTTTAATATTAATGCTACACACATCTAATTTTGAATGTTGTATCAATGAAATGACATCGCAGTTTAAGTAATCTAATGTATATTTTAGAGAATAAACAAAAAATTTTTAAATGTCCATTCTATTGGACGTTGAGTCTTCATCAGTTGTTTTTATTGATGTAAGACTCACTTTGTATACTGAAGAAAGGCATTTGTTTTTACTTAAGAATCAACAGAAGTGGATAATATATTTTCTTAAATAAATAAATAAATAAATAAATATTATCCTAAAAATATATAATTTTACTGATAAAATGCTTGTTCTAATCCAGTACATTATTAAATTTTTGATTTCAATGAAATATATATGTATATATATATATATATATATATGTTTATATATATATATATATGTGTGTATATATATATATATATATATGTGTGTATATATACCGGGTGTCCTAAAAAGGACTGACTGATTTTAAAATTCAATAACTTCCAAACGGTGACAGATATTAAAAAAATTCTTGCAGGAGGGTTATGCATAAAGTCAAAAAATTTTTTACAGTGATTTTCGATTTTAGTTCGAATTACAAACGATAGATGGCGCTGCGATCAATAGAAGCTAAATTCAGGCTCGATTTTTGGTACTTCGTGGCCCGGATAATACATTTCCATCTCCTTTTTCTGCATGGAACAACAGAAAGGACCAAAAATCGAGCCTGTATTGAGCGACTATTGCTTACAGCGCCGTCTATTTTTTGTAATTCGAACTAAAATCGAAAATCACTGTAATAAAACTTTTGACTTTATGCATAACCCTCCTGCAAGAATTTTTATAATATCTGTCACCGTTTGGAAGTTATTGAATTTTAAAATCAGTCAGTCCTTTTTGGGACACCCGGTATATATATATATGTATATATATGTATATATATATATATATTGCAGCATTTGGTAAATAGAGATATTTATAATTAAGCTTTTATTATGTTTTATTCTTATTCATTGTAACTATTTTTGATATTATTCTTCTGTTAGTATGTTATTTATAATTGAATTAATAAATTTAATCATATTTAATTAGAACAAAAATTTTAAGAAAATATAATTAAAGATAACGGTATAAGATTATAAATAAACTCATTTAGATTTCTTTTAAATTTCTTCTTGGCATTTACTTGCCAATTGTGGTAGCTGTGCCCCTAATTATTATCATTTTTGTAAGAAACAAATGACTGGTGTTGAGGAGAGATTAAAAAAAAAAAAAAAAAAAAAAAAACACACAATGTTATTAAATTTTTGTATTAAAGTACCCCTTTTCTATTTGATGAAGCAAAAATTAATTTATGTGATATTTAGAAGTGGCGTATAAACGATTAAAACACACTTCTGATGTCAACAAACTTTGTAGTGAAAGAAATAAAAACTTGATACTAAATATCTGGGTTTTGAAGCCTATGTAGCGATCTTATCTTACTTGACAAGTATAAAATAAAATAAAGTTGTGTGCGTGAAATGCAACTTGTATTTGTATATTCGTTTAACTATTAAAAATAATTGCAGGCTTTTTATATTATTTTGGTGTTCGTATGTTGTTTATAAATAAATTAGTTATTTTAATTGAATTTAAACAAAAATAAAAATTTAAAGAAAATATA
Source organism: Maratus speciosus (assembly GCA_963932465.1). NCBI lineage: Eukaryota > Metazoa > Arthropoda > Arachnida > Araneae > Salticidae > Maratus > Maratus speciosus. The sequence goes on from CAWVRF010000318.1 coordinate 215,194, forward strand.
ACTGAAGATAATAATTTTAGATTATAAACAAACTGCATTTTATTTCTTTTTAGTTTCATTTTGGCATCCAAATTTCAATTGTGATAGCCGTGCCACTAACTATTTATAATTATTTTTAGCTTAAAACTTTTATTCGTGCGTTAGATTTTTTTAAAAACCCTTTTAAAAAAACTATTTAAAAAGTCACTAAATTGATTTATGCTTTTCAAATGAATTTCATCCAAAAATATTTTTTCTATTTGAAAAAGAAAAAATTAAAATTGTGCAATATTTAAAGGTGATGTGTGAACGATAAAAGCACATTTATAAAGAAGGAAAATTTTTTAAACAGAAATAAAAATTTAAAAAATATATACCTAAAGATAATAGTTTATGATTATAAATAAACTGTGTTTTATTTCTTTTAAATTTACATTTGGCATCCAAATGTCAATTGTGATAACCGTGCCACTAACTATTTATAATTTTTTTTAGAAAAATCTTTTATTCATGTGATAGATTTTTTAAAATTCCTTTTAAAGGAACTATTTAAAAAGTCACTAAATTGATTTATACTTTTTAAATAAATTTCATCCAAAAATACTTTTTCTCTTTGATAATGAAACAATTTAAATTGTGCAATATTTAAAGGTGATGTATGAACGATAAAAACACATTTATGATGAAAGAAAACTTTGCAATTAAGAGTTTTTCATTGAGAATCATGTAATTCAATAATATGTTTTTTACAGGACTAAGACCCAATGTCCATTATATTGGACATGCCAAAACTCTATATATTTTTTAATTTTTAAAATAAATGAATATATATAAAGTTTTCTAGCCCCATAAAGAACCTTAATCCTAAAAATGGTAAAATTTGTGCCAAAAATGCGAGCTTGCGTCTCAAGAGGGTATTTGTTTACAACGTATTAATCGGCAATAAAGCCATGTTGGGATCCCTATTTATTTTCCATTATTATGCCAATCAGTCCTATAAAAAGAAACAATGTGTTAAAAAAGAATACAATTAAATTTTTATCTAAATATACGTAAAAGACACAATTTTCGATCTTAAAATAAAGTTCATATAGAAGATTTAATGTGTATATAAGCCCAGTTTCTGCAACATTATACAAATCACGTTTAATACGCTGTCCCGCCTAATACGCGACTTTTGTCCACTCCCTTGAAACGCATCTTAACCGGGTTCGACTGTATGTACATTAATTTAGAGTTAATTTTAACATTAAACTATTAAATTAATACTTTTATTTACGTATTTTTTCTGATGACAAATTGATTTTTGAACTCACAGGTTGTTCTATTGTACTGTGAAATCGTATTATTTTTGCTGTAAAATATTCCTTTAAATATGTTATTCAATTCTTATAAAAATGTCTATTGTTGAACACAATGCTTCATATTTTGAGCTTTTACGAAATTTCGAAGAAATAAATCGGAAAATATGAAAAGAAAATCAGCAACTTTAGGCTTTTTATAAAAGGATCCTGACGCAAAGAATTTAGCTGAATGTAACAAAATATGACATAATATAATGCAATAGTTAAGCGAAAATTTTAGTCTGCGTTTTAGAAACAGATGACGAAAATGTAGTATTATTTTCCTATTTCTCCTAAATAAATAAAAGGAAATTTCTTATCTTAAATAGATTCTATTGCGATAAAACCTTGTTTATGAATTCTTAAAAACATTCTCTGTACTTACGTCATATCTATGCCAGGTACGATTACAGCGCCGTGATGCCGAAAATATCACTTACAGAAACGCTTATTATTAACTTTATTTGCCTTCATCATTTTAGCGACATGGTTAATACACTACATGGCCAAAGGTGACCGGTCACTTGCGATTTTAAACGTTTTGTTCAATATCTAGAAAAATACATGAGGAATTAACATCAAACTGCATGTGTGTAAATAGTATAATATAGGTGATATATTTCCAAGAAGATTTTTTTCCCGAAACCCTATAGGGGACCGTCAACAAATTGAAAAATAACGAATATCTTTTGGATAACCCTGTAAAAACTAATGTAGCAAAAGTGTTCAAACTCGAGATTATTAATAAGTGGCTTATTGTAATATACTGTGTTCATTTTTATGAGGATAGTATGTATACTCGTAGAGATTCCAAATTTCGCCAAGGTATTTGCTTATTTGCAGAGTTCTCAATATGAAAAAAAAATTCTTTTCACAAAATATGACCAACAACATTGTACACAATATTCTGCAGTCAGAATTAAAAAATAATAAATATTGGATGAAAAATGAGCAGGTTTATTAAAAAATGTTTTACTGCGCATGCGCGCATGCAATCAAAATGTAATGTGCATAATGTATTAGCTAAGTATATAGAGCCACTTTTGTGAAAGTCTCAAAATCATTAGCTTGAAAATTCTGAAAATTATCCTCAATAGAATAAGCTCGAAATCCGTTGTTCCCAAAAGGAGGCAAAAAGATGAGGGGTTGTATCCAAATATGTAAGTGCGATAATGTGTACGCTGTCTTGGCACTAATCAAAAGATATTTGATACAACCCCTTGTATATTTGCTTCTTGTTGGGAACAAAGGCTTTCGAGCTTATTCTATCGACGGTAATTTTCAGAATTTTCAAGCTACGATTTTGAGGCTTTCACAAAAGTTGCTCTATATACTTAGCTAATATATTATGCATATTACATTTTGATTGCATTCGCGCATGCACAGTGAAACATTTTTCAGTATACCTGCTCATTTTTCATCCAATTTTTATAATCTTATAATTCTGATTTCAGAGTACAGTGTTGTTTGTCATATTTTCTGAAAAGAACTTTTTTTTACATTACGAACTCTGTAAATTATAAGCAAAAAACTTCGCGAAATTTAAGACTGTTTTTATAAAAACCTTAATTTCTCTTAGAGTATACATGCTATCCTCATAAAAAAGAACACAGTATATTACAATAAGCCACTTATTAATAATCTCGAGTTTGAATCCTTTTGCTAAACTAGTTTTTACAGGGTTATCCAAAAAATATTCGTTATTTTTCGATTTGTTGACGGACCCCTATGGAGTTTCGGGAAAAAATCTTCGCGGAAATATATGACCTGTACTATACTGTTTACACACCTGCAATTTCAGGTTAATTCTTCATGTATTTTTCTAGATATTTAACAAAACGTCTAAAATCGCAAATGACCGGTCACCTTTGGTCATATAATGTACTATATAATATAGTAGTCATATTAAAGGCAATGTATGTATTTGTAGAGGTATAACTATATAATATGATATAAGGTAGATATAGGTATAATATATTGGAGTAATTGAGTATTGATACAGTATATTTATGTGACCTGTGGCAACAGTCTGTAAGAGACGACGGCAGCGCCACGAGTCGGCGTAGAAGAATACCTTTTTAGAACATTCGACAGACGCGGGAAAAGAAGGTAAAAGAGGTGGTTGCAAAACACCGAGCTCTCAACGACGTTTCATTAAGACGCATTAAGACGAATGAGTGTTTAATTTCATTAATGTTCTACTTAATTGTAATTGTATATAGTGTAAATAGTTCATTTAATATATTTAATTCTTAAAGTTAGCAAGTGTTATTATTCGAGTATGAGTCTCCTTTTCCCCATCACATGAGGGCTTGAGCCGGGATTGGATTATTTTTGTTTTCAATTCTCTACCCTAGACAAGACAAGTATCATTTTTATAACGACGCCAAAATTCCTTCAGAAAGTAAGCCGGAGCTGTAAATTTATAAAGATCATGTCGTGTGTGAAGAATACAATTTTTTTTCTACAGCCTTGGTGACTGGCCAACTCTTCAGTTATTTTGAAATAACTGCAGCAATATATTATTCCAAACTGGAAATAAATTGATTCATCTTTTTTCAACGACAGAAATTAGTGGGTGAGTACTGTTTACTGTTTTTTTCTTTTCATCATGATTTTAAATGACATTCCATTCATCGCTTTTGCATTGAAAAACGAAAAGACGAATCGAATAAAATTATTACATAAACTTTTGTTTTCATCTGAAGGCGGTCGTTTAAATCGATCGCGAATAAGAGCATTTACGGGATTTCCATTCTGTGAAACCGATGATGAATTTACGAGTAAAGTAGAGGAAACCGCTAAAAATTTTTCTTTACTTGAACTTATAACTATTGCCACTATTTTACGCATCGAAATAGATGGCACAGAAACTGAGTTATCTAAACGCATAATTTCATTTTTAACTAATTTGGAATCCCTCCAAAAACATATTGAAACTAATGTCGATACAGATGGCGAATCGGAAGAAATTTTCCACAATTCGCCAGTGCCAAACGATAAGTCGAATATTAAAATTTCTGAATTTACCAATAAATGTGCTATTAATGCTTCAAACATTGCTCAGGATTCTATGTTTATGCCATCAGTAAATTTTCGCGATGTTGAATCGCTGGTACCTACATTCAATGGAGAGAAGTATGAAAATGTTCATTTATGGTTGCAAAAATTCGAATCCTTTTCTTCCTCTTTTAATTTAGGCGAAATGCAAAAATTCATTTTTGCGCAAAGAGCGCTCGGAGGCATTGCTTCTTTATTCGCTAAGAGTGAAAGCAACATTCGTTCTTTTCCTGAATTGAAACATGCCTTAGTTATCGAATTTGGTTCGCAGATTAATTCGGCTGAAATACACGAAATGCTTAGTCATCGGCATATTAGACAAAAGGAATCTTTTTTTGAGTATTTCTTAATTAGGAAAGAAAAGGCTGGACGGGCCAATATTGATGATCAGTCACTTATACGTTGCATAATCAATGGCATTCCTGATTCTCCTCAAAATAAGTGCATACTTTACGATTGTTCTGATTTGCATGAATTTAAACAAAAGTTGAAAATTTACGAAGAGATTACACACCACTCAAAAAATGATTCTGGTAAAAATATAAATCATTGTCAAAATATGAAATCAAAACAGAACTTTGACAAATTTGTTCACGAGAATGTTCCTAAATTTAAACCAAAACATGCGGATGCTGAAAAGCCAGCATTTCATTCTAATAATTCAAGAAATCAGAACACTAAAATCTGTTTTAATTGTGGGGAAAAAGACCACATTTCTAAGTATTGTTTTCACAAGAACAAGGGATTTAGATGTTTTAGATGTAATTCTTTTGGGCATAAAGCCTCTGATAATAAGTGTTCTACTGAGGCACGTAACCCTAAAATACAAGTGAATAATTTGGATTCCGAGAAAATTTCTCGACAAGAAATGCATAAATTAGTTAAAATTTCGGGTGTCGAAATTGATGCTCTTATCGATACAGGTAGTACTCTTACTTTGCTTCGTGAAGATAAATATTCACAGATGAATTTGCCTACGTTAACACCGGTCGGTTTAACATTAACTGGTTTTGGTAGTGGTAGTACCACACCACTTGGCTCGTTTCAGGGTGATATAAATATAGATGATAACATTTTTCAACAAATATTTATATAATTAGTAAACATCATATGAATGTTCCTCTTATTATTGGTACTGATATAATTACGCAAGGTACTTTGCTTTATAATAAAAATGGTATTTCCCTTAGTAAACCAACATCTGATGATAATTTGTTTGTATACTTAGTTAATTCAATTGAAGATCCTCTTGATGTAGATTTAAGTCATATTCGTAAGAAAACATCCCCCCAAGAAGAGAAATTACACAGTTATGAATTGGAAGTTCTCGCGGTCATTGAGGCACTAAAAAAATTTAGAGTTTATTTGCATGGAACTAAATTTAAACTTGTCACTGATTGTGAGGCCTTTCAAAAAACTATGGATAAAGCTGATCTTAGCGCAAAAATTGCAAGGTGGGCTCTTTTCCTCCAAGATTTTGATTTTGTTGTCGCTCATAAACCTGCTAAACAAATGCAACACGTTGATGCTCTCAGTCGATATCCAGTAATGTTAATAACACATAATGAAATTACGCAAAAAATTATCGCAGCCCAAGCAACTGATGATTTTATAAATAGCATGAAACAAGCGGTTGAACATTCCCCAATTGATGATTTTTTCTTAAAAAATAGTGTATTATATAAGCTTCTCCAGGGCCATGAATTATTAGTTGTCCCTCAAGCCATGTATACTGTCATTGCGAATTGTGTACCATGCATTTTGTCCTCTAAGAAGTCAGGAAAGCCCGAAGGATTCCTTCATCCAATCCCTAAAGGCGATACTCCCCTTGACACGTATCACGTCGATTTTCTAGCACCACTACCTTCCACGAATAAAAACTATAATCATCTTCTTACCGTTATAGACGCATTCACAAAGTTTGTGTGGATTTATCCTGTTAAATCAACGTCTGCCCGGAGATGCTTTAGACAAGTTAAAACTCCAACAGACAGTGTTCGGCAATCCACGCCGCATTATTTCCGATAAAGGTCCTGCTTTTACATCAGCTGATTTTCAAACCTTTTGTGAACAAGAACAAATAGAGCATGTTCCAATTGCTACTGGGGTGCCACGTGGAAATGGGCAAATTGAAAGATTTCATTCCTCTTTAATTCCGGTTCTCACAAAACTATCCTTAGACGATCCTACCAAATGGTACAAACATGTCCCCGCTGTTCAAAAAATCATCAACAGTACCAAATCAGATACCACTAAATTTTCCCCTTTTGAATTAATGGTTGGTGTTAAAATGAAAACTAAGGATGACATTCGCATAAAACAACTGTTAGAAGAAGAACATACCAATTTCGTAATGCATGACAAAAACGAGCTGCGAGAGATTGCTAAAAATAACATTCTCCAACAACAACAACAAAGTAAGCGCCAATATGATAAACGTCGAAAACCACCAAGAATATATCAAATTGGTGATTTGGTCGCGATCCAGCGTACTCAATTCGGACCTGGACTGACACTTAGAATAAAATATTTTGGCCCTTACAAGGTTACATCTGTCAAAGCTAACGACAGATATGAAGTGGAAAAGGTTAGACACCATGAGGGTCCAAACAGAACATCCACTGCAGTCGATATGATGAAGCCGTGGTCAACCACGTAAAATTTGACATTCAAAGTGTTTTTCTTCTTCTTTTCTTCCTTTCCGTTATTGTACATATTGTGTGGTGCTTCAAGAATATGAGAAAAAAAAATCAAGAATTCGTCTTTCTACAAAATATTTTCTTTTGTGTGTTTCTTCTTTTTTTCATCACATGTGTTTACATCAAGTATAATTTTAACAAAAAGTTAAAATTTTGTTTGTGAAATATGTGTTTGTGAAATATTGTGATTCAACTATCCCCGAGATGTCATTTTTTTGTTTTCTTCAATGCTGCTGCTGAAAAGTGTGTTCCGTAAAGTATTGTGGGGTTTTTTTTCTGTGAACTACAAAGACATTTTTTTTTTACTTTTTTGTGCTTTGCATAAAGAACTTTAGAACTGTGGACAGCTCCATTTTTTTTTATTATATGTGACTTTATTTGACATTCTGTGACTTTATTTGATTACAGACTTTAATTTTTTTTTCTGCATGAAGTTTCAATTTTTTTTTTTTTTTTAAAGGAAGAAGACGATTAGAAGATGCCGATTTGTGTTTTTTTTTCTTTCTGTTTTTCAGACGTACCACTTTAAGACGTATATAGGTGGGTATATTTTTTTTTATTTAAGACGAGTACGAAGTAAAGACGGGGACGATTTAAGACGAGTACGAAGTAAAGACGAGTACGAAGTAAAGACGGGTACGATTTAAGACGAGTACCATTTAAGACGGGTACGATTTAAGACGAGTACCATTTAAGACGAGATGGAAGACGAAATGCCAACCGGCATTGACGACGATTTTCATTTTTTCTCTCTTTATTTTTTTTCTGTTTTATTCTGTGTAATTTTTTTTTTTAAGATATGGTATTTTTTTTTTAAGTTTGTGTTTAAGTGTATGGTGCGCACGAGGTCGTGCGTATCAGGATGGACGAGTGTGACCTGTGGCAACAGTGTGTAAGAGACTACGGCAGCGCCACGTGTCGGCGTAGAAGAATACCTTTTTAGAACATTCGACAGACGCGGGAAAAGAAGGTAAAAGAGGTGGTTGCAAAACACCGAGCTCTCAACGACGTTTCATTAAGACGCATTAAGACGAATAAGTGTTTAATTTCATTAATGTTCTACTTAATTGTAATTGTATATAGTGTAAATAGTTCATTTAATATATTTAATTCTTAAAGTTAGCAAGTGTTATTATTCGAGTATGAGTCCCCTTTTCCCCATCACATTTATACTACAGAATATTTACATTATATTCGTTCTGGTAGGAATGGCAATGCATATGAAATAAAACTATTAAGGTACCTGTACCCAATATGGACACCCTAAGGAAAAACTAATTTTTTTTTCACCCCTGTATACACGTCATAGGACTCCAAAAATATATGACCACTATTCCTGGATTGTTAACTATCATTATTAAAATTATTGACCTTATAATTATTATGGTTTAATTTTAATGATAAAAACAAAAAATGTTTACAAGTGTCCGTATAAGGAACCACCTGCCCCTATTATGGACATGCATGTAAATATTAGAGACAGGTGGCTCCTTATTATACAGGGTGTATGTAAGAGCCACTCTTCCAAGGGATTTTAGGGGAGAGGGGATAAAAGAAATATATCTTAAAGTATTGTGGGGGAGGGGGGGCACAGGAAATGTCTTCAGAAAATGCACTTTAGAGAGGGGGGGGGTCATTTTCGGTTGTGGCTCTTCGAAGACACATGCAAAGCACTTCAGTTACTACAAAATATTATGAAATAATATAGTTGGCTTTGCTTAGCTTTATTGCATCTGTCTGCAGAATTTACATCTGTTATTACTCAGTCCTCACAGGATGCACAAATAAAAACTTCTTCATCTTGGGCGGTAAGTCCCACACAGTCCTCATGGACAGATCTGCCGCATGTGATGCATAGACACATGTCTGGAACAGCATCAATACTGCATAAGAAGCAGTACCAGCTCTCCTTTGTCGAGGAAGTCATACCGCTGGTACCTGCGATTTCGCCAACAGACACCCTACTGAGGGGAGGCTTCTTTTGATTTTTCTGCAAGGGCTTTTTGCAGGATTTTTTTCTTGGAGGTTTCTTGGAGGATTGTTCAGATGACATTAAACAGATATATTACAAATTTGTGAATCTGAAGATTCACTCGCTGTATTTCCAATGTGGACACAGGGTGTCCATATTGGGAATCGGGCATAGTTTTACTAAATCTCGTAATAAATAAACAAAGAAAACATTTTAAAGCAATATATGCAATAGCAATCGAAAATATGTTTTATCAGCTTTCTAAAACACACCACTTTTCAATATTTAAAGTAATTTTACCATATCTAATAATCATTTAAACTTACATGTAATTACGATCAGCACACCACGAAACAACGTTTCCTTCCAAATGGCGAACAGCGCCCCTTTTTTTTTGCACTTTCCAGGCTTAATTATCTTTTCAACTGCTTTTCTTCACGGATATGTAGCGCGATCACTCGATCAAAATTGTTGCTTTTAAAGATATTAGGTGTGTCCATATTGAGAGCACTGTCCATATTGGGTACAAGTGCCTTATCTTTCATATCATTTATTGCTAAAAGCTGTCAATTTGATAACCATTCATATTAAATAAAACTACCTCCACTATCAGATACCACTAAATTTTCCCCTTTTGAATTAATGGTTGGTGTTAAAATGAAAACTAAGGATGACATTCGCATAAAACAACTGTTAGAAGAAGAACATACCAATTTCGTAATGCATGACAAAAACGAGCTGCGAGAGATTGCTAAAAATAACATTCTCCAACAACAACAACAAAGTAAGCGCCAATATGATAAACGTCGAAAACCACCAAGAATATATCAAATTGGTGATTTGGTCGCGATCCAGCGTACTCAATTCGGACCTGGACTGAAACTTAGAATAAAATATTTTGGCCCTTACAAGGTTACATCTGTCAAAGCTAACGACAGATATGAAGTGGAAAAGGTTAGACACCATGAGGGTCCAAACAGAACATCCACTGCAGTCGATATGATGAAGCCGTGGTCAACCACGTAAAATTTGACATTCAAAGTGTTTTTCTTCTTCTTTTCTTCCTTTCCGTTATTGTACATATTGTGTGGTGCTTCAAGAATATGAGAAAAAAAAATCAAGAATTCGTCTTTCTACAAAATATTTTCTTTTGTGTGTTTCTTCTTTTTTTCATCACATGTGTTTACATCAAGTATAATTTTAACAAAAAGTTAAAATTTTGTTTGTGAAATATGTGTTTGTGAAATATTGTGATTCAACTATCCCCGAGATGTCATTTTTTTGTTTTCTTCAATGCTGCTGCTGAAAAGTGTGTTCCGTAAAGTATTGTGGGGTTTTTTTTCTGTGAACTACAAAGACATTTTTTTTTTACTTTTTTGTGCTTTGCATAAAGAACTTTAGAACTGTGGACAGCTCCATTTTTTTTTATTATATGTGACTTTATTTGACATTCTGTGACTTTATTTGATTACAGACTTTAATTTTTTTTTTCTGCATGAAGTTTCAATTTTTTTTTTTTTTTTTTAAAGGAAGAAGACGATTAGAAGATGCCGATTTGTGTTTTTTTTTCTTTCTGTTTTTCAGACGTACCACTTTAAGACGTATATAGGTGGGTATATTTTTTTTTATTTAAGACGAGTACGAAGTAAAGACGGGTACGATTTAAGACGAGTACGAAGTAAAGACGAGTACGAAGTAAAGACGGGTACGATTTAAGACGAGTACCATTTAAGACGGGTACGATTTAAGACGAGTACCATTTAAGACGAGATGGAAGACGAAATGCCAACCGGCATTGACGACGATTTTCATTTTTTCTCTCTTTATTTTTTTTCTGTTTTATTCTGTGTAATTTTTTTTTTTAAGATATGGTATTTTTTTTTTAAGTTTGTGTTTAAGTGTATGGTGCGCACGAGGTCGTGCGTATCAGGATGGACGAGTGTGACCTGTGGCAACAGTGTGTAAGAGACTACGGCAGCGCCACGTGTCGGCGTAGAAGAATACCTTTTTAGAACATTCGACAGACGCGGGAAAAGAAGGTAAAAGAGGTGGTTGCAAAACACCGAGCTCTCAACGACGTTTCATTAAGACGCATTAAGACGAATAAGTGTTTAATTTCATTAATGTTCTACTTAATTGTAATTGTATATAGTGTAAATAGTTCATTTAATATATTTAATTCTTAAAGTTAGCAAGTGTTATTATTCGAGTATGAGTCCCCTTTTCCCCATCACATTTATACTACAGAATATTTACATTATATTCGTTCTGGTAGGAATGGCAATGCATATGAAATAAAACTATTAAGGTACCTGTACCCAATATGGACACCCTAAGGAAAAACTAATTTTTTTTTCACCCCTGTATACACGTCATAGGACTCCAAAAATATATGACCACTATTCCTGGATTGTTAACTATCATTATTAAAATTATTGACCTTATAATTATTCTGGTTTAATTTTAATGATAAAAACAAAAAATGTTTACAAGTGTCCGTATAAGGAACCACCTGCCCCTATTATGGACATGCATGTAAATATTAGAGACAGGTGGCTCCTTATTATACAGGGTGTATGTAAGAGCCACTCTTCCAAGGGATTTTAGGGGAGAGGGGATAAAAGAAATATATCTTAAAGTATTGTGGGGGAGGGGGGGCACAGGAAATGTCTTCAGAAAATGCACTTTAGAGAGGGGGGGGGGTCATTTTCGGTTGTGGCTCTTCGAAGACACATGCAAAGCACTTCAGTTACTACAAAATATTATGAAATAATATAGTTGGCTTTGCTTAGCTTTATTGCATCTGTCTGCAGAATTTACATCTGTTATTACTCAGTCCTCACAGGATGCACAAATAAAAACTTCTTCATCTTGGGCGGTAAGTCCCACACAGTCCTCATGGACAGATCTGCCGCATGTGATGCATAGACACATGTCTGGAACAGCATCAATACTGCATAAGAAGCAGTACCAGCTCTCCTTTGTCGAGGAAGTCATACCGCTGGTACCTGCGATTTCGCCAACAGACACCCTACTGAGGGGAGGCTTCTTTTGATTTTTCTGCAAGGGCTTTTTGCAGGATTTTTTTCTTGGAGGTTTCTTGGAGGATTGTTCAGATGACATTAAACAGATATATTACAAATTTGTGAATCTGAAGATTCACTCGCTGTATTTCCAATGTGGACACAGGGTGTCCATATTGGGAATCGGGCATAGTTTTACTAAATCTCGTAATAAATAAACAAAGAAAACATTTTAAAGCAATATATGCAATAACAATCGAAAATATGTTTTATCAGCTTTCTAAAACACACCACTTTTCAATATTTAAAGTAATTTTACCATATCTAATAATCATTTAAACTTACATGTAATTACGATCAGCACACCACGAAACAACGTTTCCTTCCAAATGGCGAACAGCGCCCTTTTTTTTTGCACTTTCCAGGCTTAATTATCTTTTCAACTGCTTTTCTTCACGGATATGTAGCGCGATCTCTCGATCAAAATTGTTGCTTTTAAAGATATTAGGTGTGTCCATATTGAGAGCACTGTCCATATTGGGTACAAGTACCTTATCTTTCATATCATTTATTGCTAAAAGCTGTCAATTTGATAACCATCCATATTAAATAAAACTACCTCTTTTAGTATCGTTTATTGCTAAAAGACGTCAATCTCATTTTATGGATTTAAAAAACGTATACTAAATTAGTTTTGCATTATTAAATTATATTAATTGGGAAGGAAGATATTTCTTGAAATGTGTTATTCAATCCTGAATAAAAAGTTTATGATTGAACATAATACTTCATATTTTGAGCTTTTACTAAATGCGAAGAAATAAATCTGAAAATGTGAAAAGAAAATCAGCAATTTTACACTTTTTGTAAAAGGATCCTGCCCTCAAAGAATTTGGCTGACTGTAACAAAATATGACTTACTATATTCAAAATTTAAGCAAGTTTTTTAGTTTGCGCTTTAGAAAAATAAGAAGATAATGTAGTATTATTTTCGTATTTTCTTAAATAAATAAAAGGAAATTTATTAGCTTAACCCTTTATGATCCGACGGGACTTTTTGTTGGAGTTTTAAGTGGCATGTCAAGCCAAAAACGCTCCACACTCTTGGTAGCGAGATAGCGCTCTCTGATATTTAAACAAAATAGAAAAAGTAAGTCTCCTTGTGGCTTGTTTGCTACTCATTTATAATACATAGATCAGTAAAAGAAAAATCGACTATCCTCATTCTTCAGTTTCACGATTTCTCGTAAAACATCGTCGGGGTAACCAGGGATCTGCTTGTTACGTAATATCGCTTTATCCTTGTATTTAGTGCTTAGATATGATTTTTATTTAAGGGGTCTCAGGACTCTTAAAATTGGAAAAACCAAAAAAAAAAAAAAAAGACTATTTTCAACATATAATATCTTAAAATATAATTGATTTTAAGACAAAATTTTATATTGGAATGAAAGATATAAGTATGTTCTTTCATTTCATGTATTTGAAAAATTACAAGATGCAGAATTAGAATTTACAGTGGGCTCCAAAATGTCAGACATTTGACGAGCGGAAAATGGGCATAACAGATTATGCGCACGATTACAAAATAAATTTTGCAAGTAGAACGAAAATTTTGGGTCCTACTTATGCTTCACATAGTAATAATTACTCTGAAGCTAAATAAATTTGTATTTAAAGCATTTTTCTATTTTTAATACAAAGTTGTATTTAGTTAATGCAAAATTTAGAAATTTTCAACAGTATAATCACATATAAAGAATATATTTCTGAACAATAAGAAGGAAATTTTAGGTTCAGTTTATACAGACTAACATGAAACATATGTTTTCAAAATTTCATGAAAAAAAATTCAGTAGTTTTTGTGATATCGTGCGCGTTATGCTCAAAAACGTCATTTGGAGAAAATTGATTTCAAAATTTCTGAAACGCCGCTTCAGCTATTGAGCGTGTATAATTCTAAACGCCATAACTCCTGTTCCAATAGGAATTTCAAGGAAACATTCATAACAAAATGTTCAGAAAAGATAGTAGTTTAATATCTAAAAAAATTAAAATTTTGAAAATTTTAAAGCTTTAAGAGTCCTGAGACCCCTTAAAAGCACTATTGTGCGAAAATAACACCTTGAAGATATAGTAAGTCTATCAATAAGAAGCTGTAAAAATAAAATCTATTAATATGAGTTTTCATGATGAAAAGAAGAACGTCTCGTTTCTGCACTTAAGACATTATATTTTTTAGACCTTTTGAGTATTATTGGAGCGGATACATAATTGGCGGTGTAAAATACAGATGCGGTGAAAAACAGAGAGCCGCTTCTAAAAAATAAACAAATCATTAAAAGAGCCTGGTGAAACTTAAGAGTTCAGATGTTACAATGAGTTACGTAAGTGGTGTGTAATATCAGTCATTAAAACACGCGGAAGTGAAATGAAGTTCGCCAATTGGCTTATTAAATTCTTTGAACCAATAATTGAGATCTTTTCTGATTTAATTGGTTTTTGTAGTTGCCGAAACATATGGGGGATTAAATTCAACACCTTTAAGTCCAATTAAAGAAATAGCAATATAAATTTTATATAATTCGTCAACTAATAAAAGTATATAGTACTTTTCATACAAAATACTTTGCTGGATCACATTCAGTAAGCACAGCGAAACAGTCGAAGCTAAATATTTTTTTATGTGGTTATTTTTTAAACCATTTACATGGATTTAGCTTTTCTCTTATTAAAAAATGTTTTACGAAAAATCTGCAACTACAAAACACTTCTCTGCTACAGATTAGGATCACAATACATTCATTCACATTGTTCTTGTAAGAATTGTGAGGTTTCCATAACAGTATTTTTTGTCGATTAATCTAATTACTAGCCGTCCTTAGCGACCAGTTTAGTCTCCCTTAAAATTTATGTTTAGGAAAGCATGCTAAGCATTGTATCATGTTACTTTTATTCATAATTTAATTTACTTGGCCTCCCTTAAATGTAATTAATATAATTACTTAGGTTATTGTTAGTTTTTGTTGTATTAAAATATCTCTATTTGTAGATTTTCTGTAAGCAAGTGAACCCAATTGGTTTGCAACGGAAGTCTATGGGAATTAGGCGAAATATGAGAGATACCGCCAAGTTGGCGACAAACTTGGCCGCATTTGGTGACAAAACAGGGTCCTCCCTATCGTAATCCCCCCTTTATAAATAAGAAGATGCATTAAATGCTGTTCCATAACCAATGTTTCATTCGGGCGTTGCCATTTAACAATTAACAAATCACCGCGATTTCTGTGCCACGTACGATAGCTTAATATACATATATAAATTCTTGTAAATATTTTACAAAAAAACTAACTACCGATTTACTAAATCAGTTTTATTTTAAAATCTAACTAAAAATGAAGTTATTATTATATAAGTTGTTTTGAATATCTCCAGACATTAACGAAGATAAATATTAAAGAGGAGCAATTTTCTGATTTATAATTCGGGACATAAAGGGTTAAACAGCTCCTACTGACATAAAATTGTGTTTATGAATTCTGAAAAAAAATTCCTTACTAATTAAAAAGAATTGTTTCAAACTGAATTATAACTCTTGTAAGTAAAGGAAAGATATTTGCAAAATTTGCGTAGATTGATGAAGCTCTTTTCTAACCGACAATTTTTGAGTGAACGGCTCTACATATCAACACATTTGTTTTACGACCCCATCAAACAAACTTGCACTAATATGTTTCGTAACAATTAAAAACAAATTGCAAATTTCCCGTCAAACGTGACAAAAGGAGGTGCGTTTGTACTATAATTAGTTTTATAAATATTTTTTGCACAGCATATTGTGCTGAATGTATATTTTAGTGCACTTCATAAGTGCCTATGAATTTCATTCTGTTCGAAAGGCTGCAACATCATTAAAATGCACTTGAAACAATTTTTTCCCATTGTCTGTAATCTAACGGAAAACTTTTGACTGTCCCTGTAATTAAACTATACATCCGATATTCATAAAAGTTGAAATGACTCGGCAAAGTTTTGCAACAATTATATATTTAAAATTTCAGATCATTCGGTTGGGTAGTTTTTGCTCTGTTATATGCGGACAGACGGACAGACAGACGAGCTGACAGACAGACCGAACGACGACTATAGGTGCTACGCATTCATATAATTAGGAACGCACCTAATGATGTGGAATTTTAATTGCTGAATTTTTGTTCAACTTGGCTAAGAGGCGTAAAACCATCAGCGTGAAAAAGTATCCAATCTTGGACTCGAACCAGAGTCGGTGACAATGCTCTAACACTGGGCTACCAGGACGATATCAAGCTTAGCCCTTTTCACTTTTATCTATTGGTAAGGCTGCACCCGTGCACACTATAGAATAGTTTTATGAGCCACCAAACCTGGGGTAAACACAAAACGAAAGATATTCCAGCCTCCATGAAATTGAATATGCATATGTAACAAATGATATTCATAATAAATTTATATTATATAATATATCATATGATACCTGAAGTTTAACTGGATTATTTTGTCTTCGATGAAAATAAAAAAATTAACGCGGTCATAATTTTTAGAGGACTATATATCATTGCAGCTCATAATAAATTAAAATGCACTTTTGATCATCATCATTGCAGAAGAAGAAAGAAATTTATCATCGTAAAAGAATTTCCCTTTCAAGTCTCTGATTCCTGGACATGTTTAAGCTCCCCCTCCTCCTCTAAAAAAGCGAAAGGAAAAGAAGCACGAGTTTACTCAAAATCGTTAATTTTCTATTTCGTTTAAGAGTTTCTGTCGCCTTCTATTTTCTTTGATGTTTACACAGTGCGACATGGTGTCGTTAAGAATTTTCTAAGACTTTTATCTCTGTAAACAGTGCAGACATGAAAAATGTTGTTCTGCCGGGTTTTAGTACATATAAGGCTACAATTTCCGAGATAAAAAGTGTTCCTATGATTTATTATAGCTTCATTTATGTTACTATTAAGTATAATTTTATGTTTGAACATTTTAAAACCATTACTTCTGAGAAATTTACATATCATATGTGACACTGATATCTACTTATATAAAATCCATGTGTAGTGTAACGATTCCGGGGCAAACCGCGCATCTACATATTTAAAACACAAGGCTGAATTTTTAGTGATCTGACCTGGAGCTTTCTACTAAATCTCTTTCACTATTTTTTTTTTTTTTTTTTTTTTATGAAAGTTGTTCATTTTTAGATGTGCTTGCCTTAGCTATTTTTACAAATCTTCCCATTTTTTATATTTTAATTTTAATTTAATTTTTTATGAAATTTCTTCAAAATGGTGGCAAATGGATTATTTCCATTGTTTCAGATGGAAGAGAAATAAAGAAAAATACTCAGACACGTGGCTTTTTAGACTTATTTCTTTATTTGCAAGTTATTTTCGTTAAAAATATTTATGCACGTGTAGTACTTTATTTGTAGAACAGAATAAATTCCTATTTATTGCGACCGACCTCCAAAGAATATTGTCTATTGGTTTTATTTTATCTTTATGCATTATGACTTTATTACTTTTTTCCCCATTACCATTAAACAGAAAATATATTTTAATTTGAATATACTGTGGTTAAGCATAAAAGTGCGTATATAAAGTATGTTTTTTATACGTATTGTTTATTTGCGCTAATAACGTTATGTTTAGCTTGAAATGCGTTTTGACATTGATCAAACAAAAGCGAAAAATAGTTATGATTGTGTCAACATGACGTAAAGCTGACTGATTTTTCCTTTCTGACTTGTAAAGATTAGAGCCTGAGCCTTTATTGATCGTTGAACTATATTTTTGAATTTAAAAATACATACATAACTACGTCTGGATTACTTAATAATTAACAAAATTTGCATAACTACAGACATACACACATTAAAATTTTATTAAAAACAATTTAAAATATAATTAAAAATATATTTAAACGTTTCGGCTGTTTTCATAGCTCTCATCAGTAAACGAGCAGAGTCACAAAACAGCAAGAGCGACAGCAAACGAAAAACCAGTTAAAATCACGGTCTAAGTAGGATAAAATAATCAGCAGGAACCTGGGTTGCTTCGTTGATTGGCGATTCAGCTAAAACAAATTTTGAGAGTGCACGAATTGTGGAAGCCAATTGCCCCGTATATTTTAGCCGCGCCTTCCTTGAGGATTGGGGGCTGTTTTAGCTGAATCGCCAATCAACGATTTTATCCTACTTAGACCGTGATTTTAACTGTTTTTTCGTTTGCTGTCGCTCTTGCTGTTTTGTGACTCTGCTCGTTTACTGATGAGGGCTATGAAAATAGCCGAAACGTTTATATATTTTTTTAATTATATTTTAAATTGTTTTTAATAAAATTTTAATGTGTGTATGTCTCTAGTTATGCAAATTGTGTTAAATATATTGTTGAACTTTACTGATCGTTCAGAAATTGAAAATTGAATTAAAAAAAAAAAAAAAAAAAAAACATCAACATTTGTATTTGTATTAATCATTTGTCATTTCTTAAATGTACTTTTTTACAATTGTAAATTTTTTTCTACAATTATTTTTACGATTATCTTTCAATTATAATATACTCATGCCGTTTGTTTGTATGAAGTCTTATGAAAATGAAATGTCGATCAACATTCCGTCACTAGTATATGAATAATTTTGTACAGTTTCGTGTCTTATTCAAGTGATAATTTTTAAGTTGTTTCGACTTTGTGAGAAAAGATACAGTGGTGGCCAAAATTGTGGACATTTTTTGATATGTTCATGTTTTATAACGTGTGCTTATAGAATATATTAATTTTCACTGTAATAAAAATGTTTTTATATCAAATTCAAGGACATTTAATGTGGAATCTAATAAAAGAAACATAATTAAAATATTTGCATGCAAAAATAGTTACACTTACTTTAGTCTAAAATACAAACACAATTAGTCATGAATGCTGAAATGTATTTGCTAGAATGCTGAAATGCTTCCTAGCAAATCACAATGACTGTTCTGAGAACCAATCAAATGTGAGTAACTAAACTTTAGTATGTTTTGATTTGTAAAAGCGGTATTTTACTGGAATGAATTTTGCAGAAGGGTGAATACTAGTGTAACTAAATAGAGTATATATATTTTTTAATATTTCCATTTGTTTCTTAATGCAAATAATTTAAAACAATGTCATCAACAACAAGAACTGATTGATCACCTACAAAAAGAAGCAGAATTGTCATATTGACCGAAAATGTCTCTCTTAAGCTGAAATTGCAAGACAGGATCAGTCACTTTATCTGGCGTACGAAAGTTGTGCTTACGTTATAAAGAAACTAAATCAGTGATAAAAAAGGCAAGATGAAAAAAAATGCATAAGTGCTTCTCACAGTAAGTTTAATCTCGCAAATGGCTTGGTTAAAATTAAATTAAAATAACGCCACTATGATGCAATTGTTACAAAATTTATTTCTTCTGTGAATCAAAATGCACATTTACTTTTATAGGTGGTGCAATATATTTTGATAAAGATATTTTTAAATTAAAAGTTTAAAACAGTACGTCCTTCTGATTCCACACCAACACTTAAATTAATTATCACGCTTTACTGTCAGAACCAACGGATTGAAATTTCGGTTAAAATGGCGACATTTTAATTAAACACACCGTATTTCAACAAGTAAGAAATTGCTCGTCAAACGTGGCAAATGAGGTGCGTTCGTACTATAACTAGTTTTATAAATATTTTTTACACCCCATATTATACTGAATGTATATTTTTTTGCACTTCATGAGTGCATAGTTTGTAACATCATTAAAATGCACTTGCAATAATTTTTCCCCATTGCCCGTCATGTAACGGAAACCTTTTGACTATCCCTGTCATTAAACTATACATCCAATTTTCATAAAATCTGAAATGGCTCGACAAATTTTTGCAACAATTATATATTTAAAATTTCAGACCATTCGGGTGGCTGTAACATCATTAAAATGCACTTGCAATAATTTTTTTCCCATTGGCTGTAATGTAAAGAAAAACTTTTGAATGTCCCTGTCATTAAACTATGCATCCGATTTTCATAAAATCTGAAATGGCTCGACAAATTTTTGCAACAATTATATATTTAAAATTTCAGACCAATTGGGTGGCTGTAACATCATTAAAATGCACTTGCAATAATTTTTTCCCATTGGCCATAATGTAAAGAAAAACTTTTGAATGTCCCTGTCATTAAACTATACATCCAATTTTCATAAAATCTGAAATGGCTCGACAAATTTTTGCAACAATTATATATTTAAAATTTCAAACCAATTGGGTGGCTGTAACATCATTAAAATGCACTTGCAATAATTTTTTCCCATTGGCCATAATGTAAAGAAAAACTTTTGAATGTCCCTGTCATTAAACTATACATCCAATTTTCATAAAATCTGAAATGGCTCGACAAATTTTTGCAACAATTATATATTTAATATTTCAGACCATTCGGGTGGCTGTAACATCATTAAAATGCACTTACAATAATTTTTTCCATTGGCCGTAATGTAAAGAAAAAAATTTGAATGTCCCTGTCATTAAATTATACATCCGATTTTCATAAAATTTGAAATGGCTCGACAAAATTTTGTAGCAATCATATATTTAAAATTTCAGACCATTCGGTTGGGTAGTTTTTGCTCTGTTATATACGTACGGGCATATTATTTATATAATTACGAACGCACCTAAAAACAATACAGATGAATAATTTATTAAAGTCTACAGAATTTGCCTTAATCTACCGAAACAAACGATCCTATTGAGATTCCATATTTAAGAAACTTTTTACTGTCTTATAAGTCTACTACCAATAATACATTTGTCACGAGTAATAATGTACACTGTAAAAAAAATTCCGCAACGTTCCTGGGAAAAAAATGGGCAGCTGAGTTGCCCATTATTTCCAAGAAACATTTCTTGAAAATGACTGGAACTTTACTGTATATGTTAAAAACTTTCTACAGAAATGCCAGTAAGTTTCCTGCAAAATAGCAGGAATATTTCTGTTGACAGCAAAACATTACTGACATTTCACAGCATGCGGGATCCGCAGGCGATTTTTACATTTCCAGTTGACAATTTTCGCTTTATTATCATTATTTGTTAGAATGAAAAAATATTTTGAAATTGACATCAAAATTATTATTTATAATTTACACGAAAAAATAAATTTTCAGTTAAAATTCAATAAAGTAAATATATATATGATATATTGTTTCTGAACTTTGCTTAAAATATAAAAATATATAAATGTAAATAATAATTAGAAAAAAAATCTAGACATAAAATATTTTGAATTTTCGTCAGTAGTTATGTTAGTTTACAAGTTAGATAAAATACATATAAATTTTCATGAAAAAAAAAAACCTAAACGTAATTGTATATTTTTTCCGAAAAAAAAAATTCAAATTTGCAGCAGTTCAAAGTGTCAAATATATATCAAATTTAAATCAAATTGTAATAAAGTGTTAAAATATAAAATTAAATAAAAAAGAAAAAAAAAGTCAAGAGGTAGCATCGAACTCGGGCCGTACGGTTGGCGTGCGAGCTTTCTGCGTCCACACCACGAAAGACACGTTGAGAGCTGCAAACTAATGGGTATTTGAAACGTATGCATCCTCGGCATCTAATTTCTGAAAATCTAAGGCCCATTTGAAGAAATCCTTTCACAAGAATAATTAGAGATAAGAACTCTAAAACATACTTTAAATTAATCAAAATCGGTGAGAATCATGTTTGATGGTCCCCTGGTTAATGGAGATCCAAATAATAGGTGTATTTTTTTACACGGTCTGCTCGTTAAACATTCCACAGACAAGTACAAGAGATAATCTCTTAGCGATGTCGCAGAGGTATTGTATTTTCATCTGAATTGTCTTGACAATAGAGACGTAAAGGATTATGTCGTCTATTGATTTATTTGCATTCCATATTGATTTTTTTACATTCATTTAAGGAATTCGTTTTCGACACTCCCGCGCGAGCAACGGATTATAGCAAAAAATTAATAAATGGCGGCCGCAGCGTTTTGCTGTTTCCAACTTTTGTTCAGGAACGTTTCAGATAAGAAAACCAGAATTTCACAGGAAAGAGCTAAATTATTCTGAAAACCTGAGAAGAGGCGAAACGTTCCTGAATTTTACATGGAACGTTACCATTTTTTTTTAGAGTGTAGTTTTCGCGTCATGTTAAGGTGACAGTGGATATTCAAAATCACGAAATTTGACCAAAAAATAGATTTTTTTTCTTGTCGAGAATTATGAAACTAGATGCTCAAATTTATCGGATGCCAAAAGATCTTTTTTTTTTTTTACGCTTCTTCGTAGAGGTATAAGCGTTTATATTTATAAAAAATGTATATATTTATGCAGTTTGTTTTATTTAAAATGCTATTTTCTCAAAATTCAAATTTCTAACCTTTGAAACGTTTCATGCGTATTCCTAATTATCATATTCTTTTAAAATTTATACTTGACATCTGTACAATCTGTACAATAATAATTAAAATTAGAATAAAAAGTTGCATTTCAGGAAAATTTTAATATTGAAATTTATGTGAATACGGAAATTTATAGCTTACTTTTTGGAAAAACGAATCATAATTATCAAAATATCTTTTTACTACTTATATTTTCAGCGAACTTTTACAATTCGTGCCAATTTCCATTGTAATATACACTATAGTGCCAGACGTGACCGGTCACTTGCGATTTTAGACGTTTTGTTAAATATCTAGAAAAAACACATGAGGAATTAACCTGAAACTGCAGGTCTCTAAACAGTATAGTATAACTCATATATTTCTGTGAATAATTTTTCCCGAAACCCCATAGGGGACCGTCAACAAATTGAAAAAAACGAATATCTTTTGGATAACCCTGTAAAAACTAATGTAGAAAAAGCGTTGAAACTCGAGATTATTAATAAGTCGCTTATTGTAATATATTGCGTTCATTTTTATGAGGATAGCATGTATAATAGTAGAAAAATTAAGGTTTTTATAAAAACAGTCCCAAATTTCGCCAAGTTTTTTGCTTATAATTTGCAGAGTTCTTAATATAAAAAAAAGTTCTCTTTAGAAAATATGACAAATAACATTGCACATAATACTCTGAAAGCACATTTAAAAAATAATAAAAATTGGATGAAAATGAGCAGGTTTACTAAAAAATGTTTCACTGCGCATGGGCGCAGGCAATCAAAATATAATATGCATAATGTATTAGCTACGTATATAGAGCAACTTTTGTGAAAGTCTCAAAATCATTGTTGAAAATTCTGAAAATTATCGTCGATAGAATAAGCTCGAAATCCGTTGTTCCCAAAAAGAAGCAAAAATATGAGGGATTGTATCAAATATCTGTTGATTAGTGGTAAGATAGCGTACACAATAGTGCACGTACTGCTATATTTGGAAACAACCTCTCATCTTTTTACTTCACTGTAAACTGAAATGTCTGAAATTCAGACACATAAGTGTCTGAAACGGAGTGTTCAATTTTCAGACATTTTAAAGTGTCTAAATTTTTAAGACGCTTGTATGTGTCTAAATTTAAGACACTTCAAACGTCTGAATTGCATCCATGTTTGACCACCTTTAATTTCTCTGCAAAAGCATTTTCCACCTTTTTTTCGGTAAGCCTTAATACACAGAAAAAAAAATCCTTTAAAATATAAAAACTGTACCGCCAATCAAAACGCCAGTACAATTTACGTATTTTAGTGGAAATTTTCTTCAATTACCAGAAATATTTAAATTTTTTTTTGAAATTTCTATATTTAAAAAATAAAAATTATGCTCTCAAGGAAGGGACATTTCACCCACATTTCAATAGGTCTCAGAGATTTTACATGATTCACTCATCTAATTCATTTTACAACATTAGCAATATTACACTTACCCATCGCGGGATACGAACTCATGATCTTATGGTCCGTAGACTATGCGATAATCCGTCTCGGCCACGCCTCCACAGCTAGGAAGTTCAAATATTGTTAGTCATTTGTGACTCACAATTTATTTTACGGAAACTGTAAATATTTTGTCAATCTGCTTATAATTCTGAAAGATTTCACACATCTTCTCTCTAGAATTTTGAATATTTTGCTTTTTAATTTCATGCGATGTAGAACCAGTAGAAAATTTTTTTACTTCTATCGAAGAAATTTTCAGAACACAAATATTATTGGTTATCAGAAGACGCGTTATTTTTGAAATATTAAAATATTTAAAATGTTTTAACAGTGCGTATGTATATATATATTATATATATATATATATATTTAATTCGGGCTTGTTCCGTTTCAGTTGTGTGTGTGGGGGGGGAGGGCAACCTTTAAAAATAAAATCAATTTTTCATTCAAAAATAAATGCATTTCTTATTGCCAAAAGCCTGTGTTTAATTTTAATGCGAAGGTATGTATATATGAAAGTGTGTGTAGGAATATAGTGTTCTGTTTTCTTTGATTATTTCTTCTTTTTTTTTTCGTTTGATCAGTGAATGATATGGCAACATTTTTGAAATTGGACTCATTACTTCCTCCTATATGCTAAATATTCTGAACAAAATTTCTCAGTTATAAATATTATGTATAATTTTTCTGCAAAAATAATAAAAATCATTGGTTTATGCAAAAATTTTTTGTCTTCCTTTTTTCCCTCGATCAAAACACAGCGTAAAATTTTTTGATGAAACTAATTTTCCCACGGTGAAATCCTGAAATCACGGTGAAATCATACCTGGAGTAGATCGATACTGAATCATTAGCTAAAAAGTTACATAGTAAGAATTTTCAGAAATATTCCATTTAAAAAAAAAAAAAAAAAAAAAAATACGTTTGACTTTTCAAAAACACGTTCTAATAAGAATATGTTCGACTAATAATAATACGTTCGACTCAAACTAGATGGCGCTACTGAATTTGGTGTATTCAAGTCATTTTTCTCTTGGGAAATTTTCGTAATTAAACTTGACATTTTCTATCCAGGATTGCGATTTGGAGAGGCATATTTTAGAGGAGTATATGTGCTCAGATCTGGCCGGGTCTTTCTCTCATTTGATTTGATGGGACATGCCAGATCAGGTCCTGACTTTTATTTTTCTGCAGGCTGGAGCAAAGTCGTCAGTGTTGAATTCAGACACATTTCTTCGGGAGGGATTTCTGAGACTCCGGTGGGGGGGGGGGGGGGGATTGCACTTTTTGACCATTGAAAACACAAAATCTCAAATTTTCCGGAGGGACATCTCTTTGCTCCGAGGGGAAATTTCTCTCCCCCGGGCCACCCCCTGAATTCAACACTGATAAGTCGTAACCAGCCAGAGGAAGCTCTGGAAAGTTTTAGTGGGTGTAATTCTGAATGCTTTTAAGATGTTAAATAATGAAATACTGTGCTAAAATATATCTTAATTTTTGCGATTTTTTTGGTGTGTTTCTGTATTTGGATAATTTTAAAGTGTGTTTGCAATCAAATAATTTAAAGTTTTATTATTAAATTAGCAAAATATTATGAAGGTTAAAGTGAACAAGAGGTTACACCGTGTCTTAAATTTATAATTAAGTAAATTTCAAACATGCTATAATTTCGAATTTCATTATAAAATTTATAAAAGAGAAAAAAATTGTGTGACAAAATTAATATTCAAAAATTCCTATTTTTAAACCTATTAAAAAAATTAATAATAATCTTTCATAATTAAAAAAATAACAATATCTAGTCTAGTCTGGGAGGGGATTCAGCCTTCTTAGCTTCCCCCCCCCCCAATGCACTGGTTTGAATGCAACCAATGCACTGGTTTGAATATAAATAAATAAATCATGTCTAATATACATGTTTTTAGAAAATGCTGATTGTGAAATATATGGATTTGTCCTTGAAAGAGTATATTTTACCTTTTAAATGGAAAATTTTAAATACAGAAATATGCAAAAAATGGAAAATTTTCTGGAATTTAAGAAAGAAAATTTGAATTAAAATACGTAAATTGCCAGTATAATTTCCATATTTTAACGGATTTTTTTTTATATTGTATAAAGCTTACAAAAAAAAGTAAAAAATTGACTGCCTATTCCCGAACTTCCAGATTGGTCAAAAATGGATGCGATTCAGATGTTTGAAATGTCTTAAATTCAGACGCATACACGTGTCTTAAAAAATAAGACACTTTAAAATGTCTGAAAATTGAACACTCCAGTTTCAGACACTTATGTGTCTGAATTTCAGACATTTCAAATTACAGTGTTTATACCATGATCATATAGTAAGACACTTAAGTGTCTAAATTTCAGACACCTATGGTGTCTGAAATTCCATATTCAGACACTTAAGTGTTTGAATTACTTTTTCAGTCACATATGTGTCTGAATTTAAGACGCCCTTATTTGCAGTGTTCCTTTTGGGAACAACGGTTTTCGAGCTTATTCTATCGACGAAAATTTTCAGAATTTTTAAGCTGTGATTTTGAAACTTTCACAAAAGTTGTTCTATATACTTACCAAATACATTATGCATATTATATTTTGATTGCATTCGCGCATACGCAGTGAAACATTTTTTAGTAAACCTGCTCATTTTTCGTTCAATGTTTATTATTTTTTAATTCTGATTGCAGTGTATTGTGTACAATGTTGTTTGTCATATTTTCTGAAAAGAACTTTTTTTATATTGTGAATTCTGCAAATTATAAGCAAAAAACTTGGGGAAATTTGGGACTGTTTTTTTATAGAAACCGTAATTTCTCTACGAGTATACATGCTATCCTCATAAAAATGAACACAGTATATTCCAATAAGCCACTTATTAATAATCTCGAGTTTGAACGCTTTTGCTACATTAGTTTTTACAGGGTTATCCAAACGATATTCGTTATTTTTCAATTTGTTGACGGTCCCCTATGGGGTTTCGGGAAAGCATCTTCTCGGAAATATGTGACCGGTACTATTTTGTTTACACACCTGCAGTTAGGGGTTAATTCCTCCTGTATTTTTCTAGATATTTAACAAAATGTCTAAAATCGCAAGTGACCGGTCACCTTTGGCCATATAGTGTATAAAATTTTGTTTTAAATGCTAAAAAAAAGATTCTTTGAACATTTTATAAAAAAAAAAACTTAATAACGAATATGAATGCAATCCTTGGAAGTATTAAACATTGTTCAGTGTATTAAAAATACATTAAATCAATAGCATTATATTACTTTAAATATTGCTTGTATTGCAGTGAAACCTGGAGCTTAGTGAACGTATTAACACGGGCTTGTCAGTGAGGGGGTTAAAAAAAAAATATTTTTGTAAAGAAGCTCAAAATATCGATATTTTTTTTAAATACAAAAGTAGACGTGAATTCTAGATTTTTTACTTAGGAAACATAATAATAGGTCATTTTGTGCCCCTATATGTTTACTACATTCACCGAAAATTTCGTGAAATTCTAGGTAACCATTTTTCAGAAATCGTGCGCGCAATGATCAAAATCGCTGTTTTGAGAAAATTGACATTAAGGGCGATGTCAGACGGACGTCTTTTTGCACGCTTTTTTCCTTACGTATTATCCCTACACAATGCCGCTAGCATTGTGAAGGGATGATACGTAAGGGAAAAAGCGTGCAAAAAGACGTCCGTCTGACATTAAACTAAAGGCTAAACTAAACCCTTGATTATACGGAAAAAGCTCAAAGTGTTTTAGACATAACTTCTCTTTTTATGCAAATTTTTGTATGGGGTTTATTTTTAAATGTTCTTAAATAATCGTATTTAATTATAAGCTATTTTTTTAATCGATTTTGGGACACTTTAAAGGGTGTCTGACCCCAAAGTCATATGAAATTAGGTTTTTTAATTTATAAAATGGTTCGCAGAAATTTTCTTTGAAATCATTACTATATTTCTCTCTATTTTTTAAAAAGTACTAAATGCTGCTGCTGCTGCGTCCGTAACTGAATTTATTGTGACCTTTCAATTTCTCGGTTTATATTGTAAAAATTATTGCATAAAAAGCAAGAAAACTGGTAGTTGTATAGAGAAATTTATTATTAACACGCTGAAATAGACAATATTTAAATGGAAGAATTACTTTAAGAGCTTTTAATGTTGTAATTGGTCAAAATAGTTCAGTTAAATAAGTTTTATAGGATCAAAAACTGTGCTTAGAAACTTAACCATCTTTTGCAGTCATATACTTGACTTGATTGCAATGTTCAGTGTCCAATATTTTTTTATATGTCTAATTTATTTTTTAATTTTCATTTAAAAATTTCATTATCAGTAGAGGTTTAGTTCACAGTTTGAAATAGCCGTTTTTTATCTACTGTTACCACATTATAAAATACCAAATAATGTTCATAAATGCTTTGTAATGGAAAAAAAAAAAGTATAATTAGATTTAACTGTTCCTCGAAACCATTCGATGAGGGATGCTGATGTTAGTTTAAGTATTCAAAATTTTCACATAAATTATTGAATGCTGATTTATGAAACAATTAGTACGGTCTTTCAGTTATCGCTCGGGAATCCCAAAAGTTCTCATGTAATCCATTAATTCCTTGGGGACGAGCGACTGGTATTCCTGCCGCGTAAGGTACTCAGAATCGAGCATTATTCTCACCAGTAAATTTTTATTGAAAATTCAGCCTTATTCAATCCAAACATTCTCATGTAATCCATTAATCCCTTGGGGACGAGCGACCGGTATTCCTGCCGCGTAAGGTGCTCAGAATCGGGGATTATTCTCAGCAGTAAATTTTTATTGAAAATTTAGCCTTAATCCAAACATTCTCATGTAATCTATTAACCCCTTGGGGACGAGCGACCGGTATTCAGCCGCGTAAGGTGCTCAGAATTGGGGATTATTCTCACCAGTAAATTTTTATTGAAAATTTAGCCTTATTTAATCCAAACATTTTCCCAATTCAATTAGGCAAAAATTTCTGTTTAAAAAAACGGTGATTAAAGATTAAAAATTTTGTAAAACGCGCTCGTCCCGAAGGGGTTAAGCATTAAGCTGAATAGTGAGTCACTGTTCTTGGGATGATGGATAATTTAATAAAAAAAATATCTATCAAAGTTAAGATTTATCGATTACCTTTATGTGTTGTAAGAACAGGACCATTATAGTCATCCTAATCGTTCCTTTCAGAAAGTTAATTGAAATTCGTGGGAATTTTTTAGATGATTCAAAGAAAGTACATTGTTTACAGGAATTACAAAAGTGTTTTTGTGTGAGTAAATCCATTCTCCAAAAAGTATTTCTCGCAAACAGCATTATAACGAAATTAATGTGAAATAAACTTTATTAATTTTTCATTGTTTACTGTTGAGAATTCGAATCTTTTCAAATGGAATGTAATTATTTCTAGACAGTTAAAAATCAACGTTTGTTTAATTGTTTCGGTGTAATTTTATAATTATAGTACAGGTAACTTTCTCTGAGGTACTCAAATTTGATAAAATGCTCCAATGCATTTTCTTGTGTCATATCATTTTGCGTAAGTTACAGTAAAATACGCAAAAATGTATGAAAAGTGTAACTTTTCTTCTTGCAATATACACATTCCACTTAACTTCGAAAATTATCCTCGAAAATGGATTTAATCGGTTTTATAAATATATCAAAATTATTAATTTTATTCTTATCAATATACTTCTTAAGGGAACGTTCCCAGGTGCAAGTTATGGATTTGGACGAGAGTGGTATCAAAAGAAAGGTCTCGTCATGTACATTAAAAAGTCCAATGGAACTACCCATCCGCATCCAACTGTTTTCGAGATATCCTCACTTGAAGTGTGAATAAGAAAATAAATAAATTGGCAGGGAGGCATATAAATTGTTCCCAAGTTAAAAGTTTCTTTGCATTGTTTTAATCCTCTACCAATACCTTTTCCCGAGCTACGAGCAAAATCCTTTACACCCACACATTTGCCGAAAAATTTGCATAAAACAAGGTGCTGGAAATAGCAAAAACAGATGGAAAAACTCTCCGAATGCAGCCGTACGCGAAAACTTCGTAGAATGCGAAGTGCCTGTCTAAAAGAGGGGAAATAACCGGCAATGTGTGGGTGTAAAGGATTTTGCTCGTAGCTTGGGAAAAGGTATTGGTAGAGGATTAAAACAATGCAAAGAAACTTTTAACTTGCGAACAGTTTATATACCTGCCTGCCAATTTATTTATTTACTTATTCACACTTCAAGTGAGGATATCTCGAAAACGGTTGGATTCGGACAGGTAGTTCCATTGGACTTTATAATGTACATGACGAGACCTTTCTTTTGATACCACTCTCGTCCAAATCCACAACTTGCACCTGGGAACGTTCCCTAGTTAGTTGACAGCTCTAAATTACATATTGTTGGACGAAGACATTCATGAGCGTTTTCTTGTCTATTTAACCGAAACTTCTTCCCAATTTCAAGTCAAATTTTTTATAAGCCAAGAGGTTTTATAATCTGTCCTGTTTTCCCAAGCACCTAATCTAAATATCTTAAAAGAATACATATGATAAAACTATCTTTACTACCAGATCAAATGTGTCATTCAATAAGTAATTAATCATTGATTAAATACTGAAATACTTTGAAATAATTACTGAAAATCAATGAAATACTTTGCGTCACCAAGTTCATGAAATACGTAACTCGTATATTTTCTAAAGCATCCCCGATTTCAAATTCTTCAAATCGATTAAAATTCTTATCTTTCATAATTGTGCTTTCCTGCGTAATGCTAACATAGATTAAATTTACTGTACCATTTTTACCGATTTCCCGTCTTGTCTATTTTCATGAGCTTTTTCCTTATACTTTTATAGTTTCCTGTCTGTACATTAGATTGGTTTGGTTTGGTTTATTTTTGACGGCCGATTACCTGCTCGAGGGATATAGGCCCTAGGGGGAGTGCCCCCCGTAAGGGTCTTTCTAAGGGAGCCTAACCCGTACTTTCTGTACATTAGAAAGGGATGGCTTATTAGGTATGTCTGTTGCTTTGTCAAAGAATTCACGCGAGAGAATATCTGCGCCAAAGATTTTTTTATAGATTTTATTAACACGGAGGTATAATCCCTCATACCATGCATGGTCACGGTGACGTCGTTGTGACGTCACTGTAAGTCACTGTGGTCACGTCACATCTGTGACCGAAATGTAACCACTCAGTGATGTCACATTGTGACTGAGATGTGAACTTCTTAGAAAACTTTAAAAACTTACGAAAATTCTTTAAAGCATGTTACTTACTGTAAAATTATACTTTTCTGGCAATTAAAAAAAAAATTGTGACGTCACTGTTATGTCAGTGCTATGTAACGTACGTCACGTCACATATGTGACAAAAAACCAGCATATTGTAAGTCACAGTGTGACAAAAATATGAACTTCAAAAATCTTTGAAAATGAAGAGAAATATTTTAAACAGTCACGAGTTACAGCGGCATAAGGAATGAAAATATATTAGTGGATAGCAAATGGTAAATTCTGTCACTAAAGGAGAGGGGGGGGGGGGGGCATAATAAATAAAGTGCACGATACAAGCATTAATAAACTAAATTTTCAGGCTATATTTTATCAATTTGATATCTATGACAGTGAATGTATACTTTTTCATGATTTCAATTTTATCTAGCATTTGGATAATATATTTACAATTAGGAATATTAAATTTATACACTTTACATATTTAGTTTGCTGGGGGGAAATTTCTTTCTTTCTTTCTTTTTTTACCGACCAGGATTATTCGAAACACTTCTGTGGTTTCAAACTAAAAATTTTCTATTACAGTTAAATCTGCACCTTTTAATGAGCACGTAGAAAGAGTCTTCAGAGTTTAGTCATCTATGCATTTCTTGCTTTAGAATATTTTTATAATTTGTATTCAAGTCATAAATTCTACTTCTTTCAGACTTTTAAAATAAAATTAGCATTTTCCGAAAACAAAGGAAATATACAAAATTTGTGCAAAACAAACTTTACTTTAAAAAATAGAAAAAAAGGGGGGGGGGGTTGTCGTTATTACCATTAAATTTATTTTTACACCTTTTAAAAATTTAAACAATGTTTTATCTAATAAACTCTAATTATGAATATTATTATTACAATTATTTAGAAAAAAGGAACTTTACAATACATTTTAACTTGAATTATTTGGTACGGATAAAAAGAAAAAGTTAAATACATTGGACATTTCTTCAAATACAAATTTTAATTAACGATACTTTCAGAAAATTACTGCGAGTTCAAGTTCCATATTTCTTGTATAAAAAAACAAATAATATGTAACAGATCATCTGCTTGAAAATCATCTGCCCACAGAAAAATAAATATGAGAAGACGCGGGAAGTAGTTCACTGTTTTTAGAACACCACGTCTACAACACTTTAAGATAAGATAATGACCATTTTAGAATACATGGATATTAATGGAACGTATATGTAAGTTTTATTTAATTTAAATATTTTATTCCTGATTGTATATTATGAGTTAAATAGTTTTATGTTATATTTGTAAGAGACTGATCTTTATAATATTTTAATCTGTCATCGCTTGAAAAAAAAAACTGCGCAGAGACTGTTTCATGCCTACATTCATACTGGAATTAATATAAACATTAATTTACTCTTACTTGAGATTGAAAATGTATGGAACGACAATGATTTGGAATTATTTTATCGGCTTCTGACTATTTTTTGATTACTAACACTTATAGTTATTATTATTTTGGGGTTAAATATGATGTTCGATTATCATGAGATTACGAAACTTTTTCAGATTAGAAATTAACATTATACTGGGAAAAGTATTTTTACTTATTACAGTAGTGAAACATTTGAAACAATTTTCTTTTAGTGCTAATAATATTTTAAATTACCTTTCAAAATCCTAAATCTTCAAACCAATGTTTTCAGATTTAACATTTGACAAAATTATAAAATAATAGGAATTCCTTATACCATATGGAAATATTTTTGAGATATTGTTAAATCTAATAATGCATTTAATTTATCTATTGTAGTTTGCTGTTGTTTAACAGTACAATTATAAATACTAATTATTACTTTTAGTGTTTTTCAAATTGGTATATTTATTTTTTTTTTAATTGTATGTAAGCATTTTTTCTGTTTGTGATTTTAATCAAACATTTAATAATAGACATCCTAAATCGGTTATTAAATTGTCTTCTATTGTAAATAAATTTTCTACGTTTATGATACGCGTAATTATTGGCACTAAAAAGTAAAATATGATATTTAAGCATTGGAATAAAGTATTTTTCATGCCTGATAGGAAGTTATAGATTAAACTGCTTTAGTATATTATTTTTTTTAAGTTCATATAATACAGGACACATAATATAGGACACAAGTTGAAAAGTGCTTATGACTTCGGTTTGTCTCTCTGTCTGTCCGTCTAGCAGTCTGTCCGCACTCTAACTCTCGAAAATATACTCGGATTGCCCTGAAATTTTTGGATGGTATTGACGTTTACCATAGCACGGTACCTATTTGTAATGAAGTTTGTAGCATGCTTTGTTCATTTACAGGGACAGCCAAAAGTTTTCCATTACATTACGGCCTACGGGAAAAATCGTTTCAAATGATTTTTAATGATTTTACGCACGCTTTCAAACAGAATAAAATTTATATGCATTTATGAAGTGCACTAAAATATGCATTCTGTTGACTATGCGATGCAAAGAATAGTTATTGTTTATTTACAGGGCTAAAAAGGGAATTCAAATACATAATGATATAGAGGTGAAGGGAATTGTTTGCGGCATACTTTAATTATGATAATCTATTTCATATATAATGAAATTGATGTATGTCGCTGAGGTTTACATACTATAAATTATTTCATGCATAATACGAATAATACGTATATAGCATTTACAGGGACACACGAAATCTTTCAGATACTATATTGTATCCGAAGTACTGTTCATTAGCGATGATTGCTGGAAATGTATTTTTAATTATGATATGCGCTTTTATGATTCACTATATTTATGCATAGTGTATGGTGTATATAAATGCTATAATTCCTATACAAGGCTACACAAAAGTATTCGTAAGGATTACTGGGTATGGGCGCAAATTGCTTAAAGGTGGTTTTTAAATGAGCTATGCGTTTTTTCGCTGAACTGCATTTAATTTACCAAGAAATGTTTCTAGAATATAGATAAAATGATATACAGGGTCACGTAAAGAATTGGATACATGGCCGTCTATATATTATAATTTCTGGAAATGTGATTTCAGCAGTTTTAAGAGTGTCTTAGTTTGAATTAAATTTTAACTAAATAGTGGCGTGTAATAAAGATTCTAGGTAAACTACAGGGCTGTACAAAAGTATTCAAGTATGTTTCTATGCATTAGTATAAATTGCTGAAAAAGAATTTCAACCTGTTAGGCGTTTTCTTGCTAAACTAAATTTCCCCATTATATAGTATATATACACTTAAAAAAATGGGTACTCAAAATTGAGTAAAAAGTACTCAATTTTAAATGCGTCACATACTCAAAATAGCTCCGATACAAATGTACTCAAAGTTGAGAAACACATGTACTCATTTTTTATTCCATGGCAGTGATCAAATATGAATCGCTATTTACTGCCCCCCCAACCCCCCCCCCCCCTAAAATTTAAAGTAAAAATGTACTGACATTTATTTTCCGTTCAATGTTCTTAACAAGAAATGTTTAATTGATTATTTATTAAGAAAAATAGCAAAATTCTTAAAGAGATACAGAAATCGATTATTTTTATGACAAGAGCATTATTTCCAAGCACCTTTAAATTATTTTTAAAATGCTGTGCATAATTTAATATTTATATTAATGAACATCATTTATGCCGCCATAAATGAAATGAACCATTACAGGGTACAAAACTATTCGTTTGTTTGGGTTTGATAACATGTGATATTTCAAAATAGAGAAAGCATAGGTTCATTTTTGATCCAAAAATATTCAATTCGATATGAGTACGTCGGTTTACTCATTTTTGAGTACTTGATTTTTTTTTTCAGTGTATCAACCTACAGATCAAATACAGGGCTGTTCAAAAGAATTGGAAAACATATTTGGCTATGGACGGTAACTGCTGAAATCAGTTTTTCAAATGTTTTATGCGTTTTCTAAAATGTTTACTTAGTTATCTTATTTACGTCATTTCCCTAAATTACGATGTCTTGTTAAAGCATTCAGAAAGTGTTGGAAAGTATTTTATAATCTATGCTTAACGCATGATTTTTCTTACTCGTTTTTTTTCTATTTCCCAGATCAGTCTTTTCCTATAAAACATACCAAATCTATTTAGCTCATATTCACAAAATACAATATACACGGGAATAAAAAATTTAAATAAATATCGCTTATCATGCCGCTTTATAAATAATAGTTGTATTAATATCCGTTAGCCTCCATGTTCGTATTTAATAAAGCAATGACAAATCACAACAAATTAAAAAACTTACACATTTTAAATATCAAGCTTGAACTCAATATCAAGCATAGAACTTGATAAAAAGTATGTCAGTTGATAAGCATTGTTTTTTAAGTGGAAAAATTTTAAATTAAAACATTTTAAATTTTTCCACTTAAAAAACAATGCTTATCAACTGACATATTTTTTGAGAAGAATAGGACTCCAAAATAGCGATATTTTGCTAAAAAGTACAGTAAAAAGATAAGATTTTATATTTACAGCAAAAGTTTATTTTAAAATTCATCGCTGTATTAATACTTAGAAATTTTTCCAGAGAGAATAATTCGCCTTATATACAATATTTCAAATGAATATCAAATATCAAATTAATTGCTTAAAAGGCGCAAAGGCCAACATAGTCTAAAAGATTCCATGCCGGGACTCGAACCTGGGCCATCAGTATAGCACACTGACATTCTACCGACTAAACCACATGGAACGACTCCCAGCCTGTAAAATTTCTCACTATTACATGTTGGCAAGGCTACAAACGCAGCACAAGATGGAATATTTATCGTGAGCCACCGACATGGGGTAAACACGAAACATAATTAAATCCAGCATCGATTGAAACTATATTGGAAATTTTTCCAGGGAGAAACATTCGCCCTGCATACAACATTTCAAATTAAAATTGCATTTAAGCAATTAATTTGAAATTTGATTTTCATTTGAAATATTGTATGCAAGGCGAATGGTTCTCTGTGAAAAAATTTCCAAGTATTAATATAATTTCAATCGATGCTGGATTTAATTAAGTTTCGTGTTTGCATCATGTTGGTGGCTCACGCTAAATATTGCATCTTGTGCTGCGTTTTAGCCTTGCCAACATGTAATAGTGAGAAATTTTCCAGTCTGGGTATCGTTCCATGTGATTTAGTCGGTAGAATGTCAGTGTGCTGTACTGATGGACAGAGTTCGAGTCCCAGCATGGAATATTTTTCACTATTTGCGTCTTTTAAGCAATTAATTTGAAATTTGATTTTCATTTGAATTCACAGTGTTTATGACAAGTTCGTCACAAATGACACATATTTCACAAATTGGTCACAGTGTGACTTCAAAGCATTGTCGCTTTTGTCACAGGTTCGTCACAAAGTTAATGCCAAAATAGTCACAAATGGCACACTTTTCACAAATTTGTCACACCGTGACTTCACAGAGTGGTCACAATGTGACGTCACAAACGTCCTCTAAAACGGCCATAACGACCTCGCATTCTAGTCACTATGACGTCACATCGACGGTCACAAAATCACAGTGTGACTGCACAACGACGTCGCCGTGACGTCACCATGCCTTACGGGATTATAATCAGCTAAAAACGCGAACCTACGTGAAACCCTCTTGTTTGGAGACGAGACAAGACAATTGAGTCAATGCTTTATTGTAACAACTGATTGTAAAATTCCTACCATATACGGTAGAGCGCCGTTTATCCGAACTTTAATTAACCGAACTTCCAATTATCCGAACATACTATTTCTTTCAAAAAAATTTTTAACGAACTTCCAATTATCCAAACACTCTATTAGACCTAGATATCAGATTTTAAATGATGATGATGAGATTGTAGATGATATTCAAGTCGAAAAAAAATTGAAAACGAATGCTCCGAAAATGATCAAGGTCCACCACATAACGAAGCCTTTGAATGTTTGGAAACAGCTAGGAAATGTCTCAAACGGCAGAAGAATTCTGTTCCTAGTCAACTAACGTATTTAAGAAGAATTCGAGATATGGCAGCATTGAAAAAAATGTCTTCTTTGAAGCAAGCAACAATCGAAAGCTCTTTTGCTTAAATTATAATCTCTGGAGTTCAGAAAATGATAATAAAAAGTAAACAAAAAAAAAATTAAAAATAGACAAAAATCAATTTTTAAACATGCCAGCATTAACTAGTGCTGTCAGTCTAAAACGTGGATAAAGTGTGGAGATTTTAGTATAGTCAGGAACATCCATTAAATTGTCGGTACATTTATCCAAACTTTTGCTTATCCGAACTAGGGTCCGTCCCGACTTGCTTGGATAATCGGGGCTCTACTGTATATAATATTTGAATATAAGAACTGTTTGTGCGATCACCATTAAATCTTTCTCCATTATTCTATATCTACGTTGAGTAAAATTAATTTTTTTAAGGGGGTCCGGGACACAAAATAATTTTTATTTATTGAGTTAAA
Organism: Maratus speciosus; assembly: GCA_963932465.1. Lineage (NCBI taxonomy): Eukaryota > Metazoa > Arthropoda > Arachnida > Araneae > Salticidae > Maratus > Maratus speciosus. The sequence goes on from CAWVRF010000318.1 coordinate 252,962, forward strand.
ATTCTGAATTTTTTTGCAATGTTAACTTTATCATTTGTAAACAAAATCACATAATAAAACGTCTCAATTTTTTTTTAAATTTTAATTTAAAATTTATTAAAAAAGTGGGGTAATTTAAAATCGTTTGAACCCTTTATCTTTAACGGTTCTCGAGTTATCAGAATTTAAATACGAGGAATGGTGAAAAAAGCCTATCATGAAGAAAAACGCATTTTCACAAAAAGTCGTTTCTATGACAGCCATTGTTTGAAAACAAGATTTTGAAAACAAACCAAAACGAAAAAATTAATATTTTTTGTTCTAATTCAGATAGAAACATGATTTAAATCTCATTTTAAGCAGGAAAAAACAGAGATTTTTTTTAATGCAATAAAATATTTTTGCAAAATTTAAAGATGTTTATGTCCCCGGCCCCCCCTTAAGTAGGCAATGATGTTAATAATACTATATTTATGGTTGTCCAAACATCTGCCTAAATCGTAGAGAGATATGTCATCTGACAAGATCAATTCCTTCCCACTGTCTGAATGAATGAGAATTAGCGGTTAAGAGAGGAATTCTTTAAGTGATTCAAAAGATGTTTGTGCGTCCTTTATCCATTTAAATATTTGCGTTCGCTTTATAATGTTCTTCAAAGGGGGCTGATATCTGCCAGAAGCTCTTTATAAATTTTCTGGAGTACGGTACCAGACCGACAGATCTTCTAATTTTCCTGACCGTATTCAGAACTGTGAACTCTTCATAATTTTCATAATGTTCTCTTCTATCGGTCGAATGACTTCGGCATTTAAATTATGGCACAATTAACCTTAACAACCTTAATTTTTTGGCACAAAAATAAATATTTATCTACATTTAGTGTTATTCCAAATAACCGATATAATCCAAGTAATTGCCTTTCATTTTAAAACATTTGATTGACACACTACACGCTCCGATACCAAAATCATCGATATAATTACAATTTTTTAATTCTGACAGAAGAGCGAATGTCTGATCTGCGAGTTGCATGAAGCATTCGGTCGAGGCATTTAAACTTTATCTAAAATTACTTGGGCGGGTGCTAAAAGTTGCCATGTCTATTGTTTTCAACGATATCTACTAAAATGGAACGATCCAGATTTTAAAAAATCTTATTACATGTGAATTTGTCTAACAAGTGATGAATTATCCTTAATTTATATCCTGGATAATTGAGATGTGCATTTAATCTTTTGTAGTCAACGACTAATCGCCATTTTTGCTTAAGTAGATCACCTGATGTGTTATTTCTAACACTTTCCAACAAAGTTGAAAATTGCTATGACTTCGGTTTGTCTGTCCGCCTGTCCGTCTGACCGTCTGGCAGCGCTCTAAGTCTCTTAAATATACTTGGATTGCCCTGAAATTTTTGGAGGTTATTGACGCTTACCATAGTACGTTCCCTATTTCAGATGAAGTTTGTAGCATGTTTAGTTCATTACAGGAATAGTCAAAATTATTCCGTTACATTTCGGCCAATGAAAAAAAATCGTTTCAAATGATTTTTAATGATATTACACTGTTTCAAACATAATAAAACTGATATGCATTTATTAAGTGCACTAAAATATGCCTTCTGTATAATAAACGGTGCAAATAATAGTTATTCCTTTACAGGGCCGCACAAAAGAATTCCGTTACATAATGTCATAGGGGTGGGGGGGGGATTGTTTGCGGAGTATTTTAATTATGTTAAACTATTTCATTTAAAATGAAATTGATATACGTCGCTGAGGTTTACTATGAGTTATTTCATGTATAATATGAAGTGCATAGAATTTACAGTACACACAAAAGATTTTAGATGCTATATTGTATCCGAAGTACTGCACATTAGCAATGATTGCTGGAAATGCATTTTTAATTATGATATGCGCTTTTATGTTTCGCTATATTTATGTACACTATATGGAGTGTATAAATGCTATAATTCGTACATGAAAGTATTAGTAAGGGTTACTGGGTATGAGCGTAAATTGCTTAAAGGTGGTTTTTAAATGAGTTATGCGTTTTTACGCTGAACTGCATTAATTTTACTAAGAAACATTTGTAGAATAAAGTTAAAATGATATACAGGTTCAGGCAAAGAATTGGATACATGGCCGTCTACAAATGATAATTTCTGGAAATGTAATTTCAGTAGTTTTAAGAGTGTTTTAGTTTGAATTAAATTTTAGCTATATAGTGGCGTGTAATAAAGGTACTAGGTAAACTACAGGGTTGTACAAAAATATTCAAGTATGTTTCCATCTATTAGTATAAATTGCTGAAAAAGAAATTTCAACCTGTTTTCTTGATAAACTAAATTATCCCATTGTATAGTATATATATATCAATCTACAGATCAAATACAGGGCTGTTAAAAAGTATTGGAAAACATATTTGGCTATAGACAGTAACTGCTGAATTCAGTTTTTCTAAAAGTTTTATGCGTTTTTAAAATTTTTACTTAGTTATCTTATTTACCTTATTTCCATAATAACGTTTTTTTTTTTTTTTTAAACATTCAGGAAGTGTTGAAAGTGTTTCATAATCTATGCGTAACGCATGATGGTTCTTTCTTGCTTTTATTTAAATTAAGGAGAAGCAAGCTAGCGAGCTAATTCAGTCTCTCGACAATGTTTCTAATTCTGCTGTTTTTTACTTCGTCATGTAATGCTTAACGGACCCTATATGATCTTGTCAAAGATAGTTTATTTAAACTTATCGTTAAATTTTGTGTATAGTCCCAGCCCGATCAATAGCAAACAGTACTTGTACTGTTACAAGTACTGGTAGTTGTTATTTATCCCATTGCTCGGAAAAGTTGTATACAGGCATGGAAAATAAGTTATCTTTTCTTATATTGTTTCACTTCTTCAATAAAGAACATGTTGTTCGTCTGTATCTGCGTCAACAAACAAAATATTCTTACAGAGACTTAAAAAAACTTCTATAAGAGCATGATAAAAAAAAAATCTTCTTTAAATTTTCAATACAAGAACAACTCTAGTATTGAAGATACTAATGTTATACCATAAACTAAAAAAAATCTCATTCACTCAATTTTCCCGAGTATGATTCCTCCAATACTTTTATAAATTATTCTATCTTCAGATATTACTTCGATACTTTTCTTTCACAATACAAATCAAATTTGCCGTGTTAGAAAAGATTCCATTCGCTGGAAGGCATTTTCCAATCTAGCAAAATATAGCAAAAGAGATGTCTAGAAAAGCATGCCGTAGAATTTGTAGCAAATTTCACTTTTTACAAAGTATGGCATCATTGTAAATTTTTTTTCCATGAATTTACCAGAAACTCATGTTTTAAACAAGCTTATACTTTTTAGAATTTATTCCAGAGTTGTGCTATCTATGAGTTTAACATAAGACTTATTTTTTATATCGCTGTGACAGATTTATGTTGTTATGAAATACTGATTTTGAAGTAGAATCTGATATAACAATTTGGTAGATAAAACAATCAAACAATCAAAAATCTTAATAAGTATGAAAAAAAGGATTTTTACCCGACTGAAAAGAAGGGTTATGTGTTTCACGCGTATCTGTGTATGTGGATTTCTTTATACCCTTGAAACATCCCAACGGCTGGATGGATTTTAATGAATGAGGTCTCTATCAATTCGTCTTAACGGCCCGATTGTTATAAGCTAGTTTTTGTTTTTGTAAATTCAAAATGACGGTC